>JAPPVO010005575.1:0-10406 GCA_030407325.1 Camellia japonica | reverse complement strand
GTTTGGGACTGTGTGTTCTACTCTTAATCAGTGTGTGCGGTGTGCTCACCTTCAAATTCGGGCTGTGTGTTCGACAAATCAGTGTATGAGCCGTATGTTCAAATTCTTAACTAATGTGTACCGTGCGTTCACAATCAATCAGTCAATGAGCCGTGTGTTCAGCAATTCAAGTGTTTAAGTCACATGTTCAGAATGCAAACAAAGTACTATGTCATAAGCTAAAACTGTGTGTTCAAGCATGGCAAAGCTACAAAATGCACAAAAAATGTAGAAAATAAAGTAAAATACCTCTCGTGCTTCATGAGAGAGGTGCTGCTCCGGCTCTCGCAGAAGTAAATCCCCGGGTGCCCGGTCATTGAACTCAGTGAAACGACGAAAAACGGCCCGCGGAAGCATATGTACCGGTGGGGCGTACCTCCCGGGATAAAAGGCGGACTCTCGGGGCAGTGCCATGATATCAAAATCATCCCCGGCACCTGGAGGACCTCCACCATGAGGGTAATCACCCGCCATTTCAAGAAATCTGCAAAAGGAGCAAAAATGAGCCAAAATTGGAAAAAGTCAACAAAAGTCAACTCCGGGAAATGAAAAAGTCAACAAAAGTCAACCCCCGAGAAAATCTTCCAAATATTGAGACAAACTTACCTCAAGTGGTGAAAATGAGAAAAGAAGCCCCGAAATCAAAATTTAATCGACTCAAAGTGCTTAAAACTGAAAGATTTCGCGAAAACAACTTGCGTGGGAGGCTGAAAAGCGCATATAAAGTGCAGATCTGAAAGAAAAAATGGTTTGGGAGGCAAGGGAGAAGTTTCCATGGCTGTGGGTGTGGTCTTGGATTGAATGGATGAGGATATATATAGAAAAGGAGGCAAAAGACAAAATTGCCCCTACTTTTGGATAGGTGGCCGGCCGGCCACCTTTCTAGCTGGCCGGCCATCTGCTTTTTGTTCCTAGCCGGCAGCCTCCCCTTGGGCAGCCACCTGGCCGGCCATGTCCCCCACATCCCCCTCTAGCTCCTGCAAATTTTGAGGAAGATCGGAGTTCCCGGGACCTGAAAAAGTTCAAGAAAAGTGTACTTTCTGGCGCGAAATTGCTCCGCCGGAACTTCAGCTACAATTTCTGATATGTGTCTCATCATTACTCATCAAATCAAAGTGTATCCTTTTTGATCATGTTGTAACCTCTCTGGGAGGTGAACCCGAGGCCGCGATTGAGTTGCCTTCACCGAAATGCGCGTTTTCTTACCCGTTATTTCGCAACAAACGGGCACCCTGATTCGTGCTCATTTTGCATTGTTTTGCATATAACTTGCATTCTTATGAACATTTTGCATTGTCATGCATGATTTCTTGGTGAACCATCCCTCTGTGCTTGAGCGTGCGTTGTCACGCGTATTCCTTTCTCGCATTGCGATGCATTCACTCGCCGACACTGCGTGTGTCAAACTTTCGGAATCACAAAAATCACATTGAATATATGTTGTTAGCATATTGTTCTTGTTGAATTTCTCTCTTTTGCAGGCACGATATTGTATGTACGGTTCATTTGAGGCTGGTGCGACCAGACGAATCGCGCAGGTATCGTATCTTTTCCGTGTGAGACGCGACGAGAATCGAATGATTCTCTGCATTCCTAACTGCATGAAATGTAGTTGCTGCTTTGCATTCTTGCTTAAAACTGTTGCATCTATTTGCGAATACTTGCCTCATTACAGCTTGCTGCATTTGCATGATCATTTGGCTCTGTGCATGTCGCTTTGCATTTTGCCCCCCCTGCCTGTGGGCACGCCTGCGGGCACACATCTCTGTTCATCTTGTATGATTGTCTAAGTCTTCGGCCTTGTCAAAAATGGGTCATCTCTGGGCTTTGACATTCACTCCCGTCACTTGTGACTTCCGAGTTCTGTCAAAGAGGGGCAACTGTAGACACCCCATTTTTGACCGACCTTAAGACTCAGACGTCACCGATTGAGCGCTCGGTGATGTTGCATATTGTGCTCGTTCAGAAGTCTCAGAGTCGCGGTCATGCGCCCTGCCTCCGGACTTTCGAACTCTCTTCTGTGCCTTGCCTCGGTTTGCGAACCGGACTCGGTTTTCTCTGTTTTCTTTCCTGAGGGGAGGGAGAGGTCCCGTAGACCATCTCTCAGTGGCCGTGGGCTACATTTCGTGGCCGTAGGCCATTTTGCCCATTTCGGAGCCCGGTTCCCGGTTTTCGGAGCCGTCAGGCCGTGTGCCTCGGTTCGGGACCACCCAACCATCTCCGATTCCTCCGGTTTTTGGCATGCATCTCATTTACTCCCTTTCGAGGGACACTGGGGTCTTAGATACCCACTTCGTGGTCGAATGCCATTTTCGGTGCTTAACGGCCTATTTTCGGGACCCCGAACTGCGTGTTTTGGTCCCCGAGCATTCGTTTTGCATCGGTTTCCGTTCATTTTTGGCAGGTACCTCTGTTTTATCACCAGGAAGATCACTGGAGGTGGGAGGCCAGCAATTGTCTCAGCAACCAGTTATGCTCTTCCGGCGCCCTCCGACGCCCGTTTTCTCACTTCCGGCTAATGTTGAACACCCTAGGGCTATTTTCTTCGAGCCAAAACCACATATTTGTGTTGTACACACATGGAGGATCCTAAAACACATGGCCGGCCAGTAATTCTTTTTCCATTTTGAACCCTCTTTGAAAAGTGGCTTGTTGTCTCTCTTGTTTCAGAGTTGCCAATTTCCAACCATAGGGTCTTGTTGTACACACATGGGAGGACACCAATCCTTGGTGGCCGGCCAGAAAATTTCATTGACCCTTTTGACCCCTAGCCGGCCGGCCATGGGGGGTGGCCGGCCGGCCACCTGCAGCAAAAGTGCCTAGCCGGCCTGCTTCCTCAGTGTGAGTTTGTTCCAGCTATATCTTGGTTTTCCCCCAAAAAATATCTGATCCGGGGGAACCTTTTGGAGGGAAATAAGAGCTCATTTCCCTCCATTTGGCCAAGGAATTCCTCTCTCCCTCTCTTGTCTACATTGGTGTTCTCCCAACTCAAGAGAAGAGATTACAAGCATTGGTTGAAGCATATACATACATACAACTTCATTTTCTTCAAGTTTTGGGTGCCATTTCTTCATCATCTTCAAGCTCTACCATCACCACTCCATTCCAGCAGCAAAGGAAGGGATTCCAGCAGCTTAGAGTCATCAAATCTGGTCCAAGAAGCAACAAAAGTATTGGTCTTCAAGGGTAAGTAGATTTCCCCTCTTTTGTAGCATTTTCTTGCTTCATTTCTTAAGCCTACTTTCTTACTGTTTTGGGCTCCGACCTTAACTGAAACTAGATCTATTTTGAGCTATTATTCATGTTTGTTTAAGGGCTCAACCCTGTTTGAGCCCTCTATGGTGCACTTGCTTCAATATCATCTTGTATGTCAATATTTTGCATGCTTTTTCTAGCCTAGGAGTGATCTGTTTTCGAGCATAATGTAAACTGTGAGTGGGTCTATTTTGAGCCCCTCTCCAACATTGAAGAAGGGCTCAACCCTGTTTGGCCTCTCTATCATGCACTTGCTTCATAATCTCTCATATTTACCGTAAATTTGCATGATTTGTTTGACCTACATGTAGTCTGTTTTGGAGCATGTCATGAACTGTGAGTAAGCTTATTTTGTGTCCCTCTACAATATTTTAGAAGGGATCAACCTTGTTGGGGGTCTCCATGATGTGCTTGTCTTTATATCCCTCTTTGGCCCCCATTTTTGCATGCTTTTTTAGGCTTATCTAGCTTCTGTTTTCGGCCATGAGAAGTACTGGAAATATCCATATTTTGGCCTTCTTGTCATGTTTTGTTAAGGGTCCAAGCTTTTTGATGAATGTACGGCATACCTCATGTTCTAGCCTTTGTTGGCTTCATTCTTGCATGACATTTTTAGCAAGTTTGCATACTGATTTGAGGGTTGTCATAAACTTTAAATGTGCATATTTTTGGTCCCTCATCAGTGTTTTAGAAGGAAATTTTTCAGTTTGAGCATCGCATACATCACTTGTTTCAATACCCCTCTCTTGGCCCCCATTTTTGCATGCCATTGTTGTCCTATCTATGCTTACTATTTCGCCATGTTGTGTACTGTAAAAAATGCTATTTTGGGGCTGCCTTGCTACTGTTTTGCATGTCATGTACCAATTATGCATGTTTAGTATGGCTGTAGGCCATTTCGGGTGCTTAATATCGTATTTCGGGACCATTCCGTGCATTTGGTGTCATTTCCCCACTTTCGGGACTGTTTTGCATCATTTGTGAGTGCTGAAGTTTCATTTGCATGTTTGCATATTATTTCCATGTCATTTCATGCCTTAGGGCCATTGCCTCGGTTCGCGTGTCCGTGTGCACGCATTTCGAGGCACTTCATTTTCATCCGTCGGCCTCTTATGTGAGTGTGATTGAGGCTCTCTCATATTAGTATAAGTCCAATTTGCATTTGGAGTGCCATTTCATGCCTTGGGATCATCGCCTCGGTTTGCGCGCCTGTGTGCACGCATTTCGAGGCATCTCATTTTCATAGCATTGTGCATGCTAGGATTGCATTTTAGTTGCATTCATGCATATCATGCATATTGCATCGTGTTCGGGCTAGGAGTTAGCCCGGGCACGGGAAACGAGGCACGTTCCGTACTCCGAGTAACGTAACGAGTCTCGATTCTCCAGTCACCGACACTCCGGATTACCCATGATGGAGTTAGGTTTTGCTGTAGCATTCATATGCATTCATCCTATATTGAGTTGTGCAATCCGACTCCTCGGCCATCATGCATCGATATGCGTGATTGGTGGCACGAGGATCGAGGCATGCATATATTTGTGAAATACATTGCTATGCCCCTTTCCTGCTCTCTGTTGCAGCAAAATGGAGAATCAGTAACTTTTCAGAGTCTGGCACGCATTTCGAGGAACATTGCAAAACAGAGGCTAATCGGGGCATCCCAGTGGATTTCCGAAAAGGCAGCCCAGCATACATCATTCAGCGGAAGTGAGGCAGCCCCTGGCTTGCATGCCGGTTTACAGTTTTTCTTAGTTAATTTGTTAATTAATTAGGAATTCGTATATTATTCGGACTGTATATTTCGGACTGTATTATTCTTTTATTTCGGACTGTATTATTTATTCGGACCCTCTGCGCGAGGGCATAATTGTAATAAGTGTGGGTGAGTGTGATGTATGTCTTCCAACCCCACGTCTTTCTTCCCTTTTATTTACCCGCTTACGATGGTTAGATATAGAGCATATTTCAATTAGCATACAGTATGACAGCATGTTTGCATCATTCATCTGTTTTGCATGCACCGGGCTCGGCGCATCATACAAACTGCATTTGTATTTCAAATTCCAAATTGAATACTTGTTAGTTGTAGCATTCCATATGCCATGTTTAGAATAGCCGAGCCTGCTATAGTTGCATCTTTGCATGTGTTGCATTAGGCAATTCTGTGTATCTAGGATCATGCATGGATTTCCAATAAGTTTCTGTTTTGGCTTGGAGTACTCGGTGAGTTTTATGCTTTAGCATCCTTGCATGCGTGTGAGTGACTGCCATGAATAGCATGCTTGCCATGAGGCTATGTGCTTATATGATATAACTGCCTTGAATGCCTGTGGGTGGAGGTTGAGTTGCTTGGATTGGACAATTCATCAAATGTTTGTTTTAAGCCCACTAGATAGTGGCAAAATCACGTTTTCTAAAGCCCACCTGAGGGTGGCAAATCCACGTCTTAGCCTACCTGCGGGTAGCACCATCAAACCATTTTCAAACAAACAAACATGAAGTGTTTTGTTCCAATTCAGGCGACTCAGTCTATACTTGTTTGCTGCGAGCATCACATAGTAACCTAGGCTAATAACCGGAATAAGAACATACAATGTTTTCAAAAACAGATATCATGGTTAGTAGAGGCCGGTCTTTGACCGGGCGAGCAGCGGTGCTCACGAAGTGACCTTCCCCAATCGTACCCAAGTTCCCGAGCCGAGGCAACTTTGGTGATGACGGACACGTGGCCTTTGGCACCGAGTCAGGGATTCCTAAATTTCCCATTTAAAAAATATTTAGGTGGCGACTCTGTATCTGGCAAAGCAGTCCATGTTTGGCACTTCTTTCAAAAAAAAATCTGTTTTCAAAACGATTTGCCGGATTTGGACTCTTTGGTTCAAGATTAAGAACCGTGACACAAATCGAGTCCCAGCTGTAGCGAGGTCCCCCGCGGGCTTGTTACAGTAGGCAGGAGATGTTTGGTCATTGGGGTCTGAAGGTGGAGTTATCGTCCGATTGTCGATGAGATTTTGGACCTCATGACGAAGGCGGTAGCAACGGTCGGTGCCATGACCGCGCTGCTGATGGTACATACAGTACTTGGAGGGGTTATGTCTGGCTGGGAGTGGGTCAGGAAGAGGTTGAGGATCGAGGGGTTTGAGATGCCCTCTTTCCATCAAGGCTTTTAGTGCGCTAGTCAGGCTCATATAGAGGGGGGTGAAAGTTCTACCCTGAGCTCGGGCTGGGCCGGCTGTTTGCAGGCTTGGTTTGGCAAAAGGGTCGGCTGTGGTGACTGTATTGATTCGGGGATAGTGCTACTTCCGGCATTAGTACTCCTTGAAACCACCCTCCTTGTCAGTTCCCTTGTTCTGGGAATGATCCCACTGTTGAACGCATTCTCGACCTGAACCCCCAGTTCATGCAAACTTTTGAAAGTGAATAGTGGAGCGACTATCAACTTTTGCAAAATCATGCTCGAGGTTTCGCACCATCATCTGCACTTGATCCCTCTCAGAAGGGCGACGATCTGTCATTTGCGCTGCCTTTGCTCTCCACCTTGCAACGAATTCCACAAAAGGCTCTGTTGGGTTCTGGCGAGTTGCTTCAAGCTCTTGGATGGTCATTTCAACTTGGGTATTGTAGGAATACTGGTCGACGAAGGCCTCAGCCAGTTCTTCCCATTTTTGCTTCACTGTATCCTCCAATTTGGCATACCAAGTGGCTGCTACACCCGACAGGCTTCTTCCATACAGAGAGAGTTTCTGTGGCTTAGTCAAACCCATCGGCTTCAGGACATCCAAGAAAAGTCGGATATGTACCATAGGATCTCCAGACCCGTCGAAACGGTCAATATGTGGCATTTTGAATCTGTCTGGGAGCCGTACGGCAGTCTCGGTGTATCCATCCTCAATGTCGGGAATGGAGTTAAGGCCCTGTGCCTTTTTGAATTGCTTCTCGAGGTTCGCAATTTTCACTGCGGTCAATCGAGGTCATTAGCATCAAGGGGATAAAGCCTCTCATTAGGCTGCACCAGGGGTCTGAAAACTCGGGCTGGAGCCAACCCTTCTCGAGGATCTGGACCCTGCAAATCTTCAGCTGGCGGAAGTGGGTCAAAGTTCGGCTGGGGTCCCAAAGCTGGATGTGAGGCAGACGCCCCAGATGGGCGCTGCGTTCAATACTGGTCTCACCTACATGGTAGTTCCCTGATTTAGCGCTGTTATCACGGCCACAAATTCTTCCGAACCCTGTGCCATCACGGTCTGCTGAGTCTGGACAAAGGTGATGTGACTGGTGACTGTCGGATCAGATGAACCAATGAGCCCTGTCTGGCCCTTCTTTGCCTTGCCTCAGCGACAGAACACTGGTTGCCCTTGAATTGAATCTCTGACCTGACAAAGTCTATCAGCACTAGTCCAATGTACCCGGGGGATTTCGGAGCCTTCTGAAGCTATGGTTCTAGGATTACCTAGCAAAAAGGAAACATGCAGCATCTCAGCTGATTTCACGATAACCAATATGAGCAAAGCTGAGTGACTGTGCCCCTACAAAATTCTGCCCGAAATTCTGCCTCAAAACTGAATCTGATACCGCAGATAACTGATTCCTAAAATACCGATACTGGTGCCCGCAGGCCCGATGCCCAAACTTGCAAACTGATACATGCATTCCTGTAGAGACGCACTCTAAAAGCACATAACAGATAAGTGAGAGCCAAACACCCCTATATTGGGGTAGGGTTTCCCTGTCTTATTTTGTCAGGAGCTAGGGTTTCACTACGCACGCAGCGGTTTCAAACAACCTATAAACGGGTAAGCAACCTGTCCTAGTTTGGAATGGTCACTATGGATCCGAATATGCACTAGGTTGAATGGTCAAAAAGGGTGCCCCGGTAAAACCAGGGTTTGTGTTCCCATGCTGTCAGAGCCCAGAGCCGATCAGCCTTATGGTCATGCCTTGACAAGACAAGCCTCCGGCAAATCGTTCGGGAATGGCATATGGAAAACACGGTGTCCTAGGCGCACCAATGCAAATGCAATGCAAAGAAACACACCAGTGTAGTCAAAAACAGATATCATGAGTTCGAGTCAAGTTCTCTAGATCCCCAGCAGAGTTGCCAGAAACTGTAGACGTCCCCGAACGCATCCGGGAGGGTTATATTGGGGTCACTACAGTTCAAGGACTCAAATGTCACGGTTCTTAATCTTGAACCAAAGAGTCCAAATCCGGCAAATCGATTTTGAGAAAACAGATTTTTGAAAGAAGTGCCAAACATGGACTGCTTTGTCAGATACAGAGTCGCCACCTAAATATTTTATTTTTGGGAAATTTAGGAAACCCTGACTCGGTGCCAAAGGCCACGTGTCCGTCATCACCAAAGTTGCCTCGGCTCGGGAACTTGGGTACAATTGGGAAGGTCACTTCGTGAGCACCCCGCTCGCCCGGTCAAAGACCGGCCTCTACTAACCATGATATCTATTTTTGAAAACATTGTGAGTTTCTATTCCAGTTATTAGCCTAGATTTACTATGTGATGCGCACAGCATACAAGTATAGACCGGGTCGCCTGAATTGGAACAAAATTTCATGTTTGTTTGTTTGAAAATGGTTTGATGGTGCTACCCGCAGGTAGGCTAAGACGTGGATTTGCCACCTTCGGGTGGGCTTAGAAAACGTGATTTTGCCACTATCTAGTGGGCTTAACACACATTTGATGAATTGTTCCAATCCAAATAACCACCTCCACCCACAGGCATTCAAGGCAGTTATATCACATAAGCACATAGCCTCATGGTAGCATGCTATTCATGGCAACACTCACACGCATGCAAGGATGCTAAAGCATAAAACTCACCGAGTACTCCGAGCCAAAACAGAAGCTCGTTAGAATCAATGCATGATCCTAATTATACAGAAATGCCTGATGCAACACATGCAAAAATGCAAACTATAGTAGGCTCGCCTATTCTAAACATGGCATATGGAATGCTACAACTAACACGTATTCAATTTGGAATTGAAATACAAATGCAGTTTGTATGATGCGCCGAGCCTGGTGCATGCAAAACAGATGAATGAATGCAAACATGCTGTCATACTGTATGCTAATTGAAATATGCCCTATATCTAACCATCATAAGCAGGTAAATAAAAGGGAAGAAAGACGTGGGGTTGGAAGACATACATCACACTCACGCACACTTATTACAATTATGCCCTCGCGCAGAGGGTCCGAATAAATACACAGTCCCGAATGAAAGAATAATACAGTCCGAATAATATACAAATTCCTAATTAATTAACAAATTAACTAAGAAAAACTGTAAACTGGCATGCAAGCCAGGGACTGCCTTGACTCCGCCCGGATAATGAAATGATGCACATTGGGGATGCTTTGCGCGGAAAATCCATTGGGATGCCCCGATTAGCCTCTGTTTGCAATGTTTCTCGAATGCGGGCCAGACTCCGAAGAGTTGCTGATTCTTCATTTTGCTGCAATAGAGAGCAGGAAAAGGGGCATAGCAATGTATTCACAAATGTATCATGCCTCGATCCTCGTGCCACCAATCACGCATCTCGATGCATGATGGCCGAGGGCCGAATTGCACAACTCAATATAGGATGAATGCATATGAATGCTACAGCAAAACCTAACTCCATCATAGATAATCCGAAGTGTCGGTGACTGGGGAATTGAGACCCGTTCCGTCGCTCGGAGTACGAGACGTGCCTCGTTTCCCGTGCCCGGGCTAACTCCTATCCCGAACACGATGCAATATGCATGATATGCTGAAATGTAGCTAATATGCAACCCTAACTACACAATGTCATGGAATGGCATACACGCTATACGAGGTAATACACAACCGGGCATACACAATGCCACGGATGAAATGGCATACGCAATGCAATGATGGCTTACACCAACATGAGAGAGCCTCAGCCACACTCACATAGGAGGCATCAGATGAAACAAGGCACCTCGAAGTGCGCGCCCGCGGGCACGCGAACCGAGAACGGACCCTCAGGCACCGAAATGCACTCTAATGAGACATGGCAAAGACATGGAATATGATATGCAAACATGCAAAAATTAGTGGCAAAACGAGGGGCAGAAACAGCCCGAACA
>JAPPVO010005574.1:0-25311 GCA_030407325.1 Camellia japonica | reverse complement strand
CGAATGCTAGATCCACCGAAGCCCGGGGCAAGCAAAAGTGAGACAGCATGCACAAGCAGAGGGCATGTTGTCGGAAACCTTGCCAATGATGGTCGCCGCGGTCACCGGCCTCAGAAAAGCGATGAATCAAGCCGAGGATGTCCAGTTCCCCATTACAGATCAGAGACCGAGCGTCATGCATGGTGAGTCCACACATCTGCCCTAAAGCTTGGGCGTGGCCAAAGCGAAACTGAGGCAAGATCTCTTCATAACGTTCAGATTCCATCAAAACTTGAAAATCTTCGAAAGTTGGACATACCTCTTGCCCGCCAAGCTAAAGACGTGCGTTACTGGGTTCCAAAACCTCGCGCGGCATGGAGGAAAGGAAGGTGCAGCGGAGTACGGCTCAGCGTGAATAGTGCATTCAAGCCAAAGCCCCGGAAGTTCAACTTTTCCGAGCCGTCTAAAGTAGCATCCAAGCTGTGAGATTTTCGACAGAAACGCCTCCATTTTGATGCAAAACTGAGATGAAATGAATGAACCACGGAGCTAGGACTTTTAAAGAGGATAAGGCACTGTTCGGGGGACACGTGTCGAAAAATTGGTGGCTGCCAAGCTAAGTGGTCGGCCGACCACCCCTCTCCTCTCCAATGCAAAAAGCTGGTCGGCCAGCTCCCAAAGGTGGCCGGCCATGCTACAAAGTGTGTCTTTGGTCCTGTTCTACCCTCTAGAAGGAAGTTCCTAGCATTTCCATGCATCGGGAGTGTCGAAGGCCTCAATTTCCCTCTGTTTCGGATGCGTTTCGTCACCCAGATCGTCCGAAATGCACTTCGTTTATAGAGTTGTTGTTAAGTCTTGCTTATCGAGTTGTTTCTTTGCTTATCGAGTTGTTGTTTTGTTTGTTGAGATGCCTTGTTCATCGAGTTGTTAAGTTTTGTCGAGCTGTCGAGTTTCGTGCATTGAGTTGTTACTTTTTGTTTAATCAATTTTGTTGTGTTTTGCTTATCGAGTTGTAAACTTGCTAAGGTTTTTGTTATTTCTTAGTAAGTTAGGTTGTTTAGTTTGTTGCGTCGGTTCACTACCTGACTTGGTAAATACACAGCGCACAATTCCATTCAATCTCATTTTTGTGCAAAATGATGCGATACGATGCTAAAGAATACAAAATACAACACTTTTTCAAAAGCTGTTTCATTCCATCATGCTTCCTTTGTTACAACATTTTACAACAAGGGTACAAGTTTTACAGAAAATAAAACTGCCTAACAATGTACAATGTGCTACAACTACTAGTAAAAAGGTAAATAAAGTAGGGAACAACTGCATCAATGCTCTCAAGAGCAAGAATGAGAGGCCCTCTTCGTCCTCTTCTGCGGAACAGCCTTTGCACCATCATCACCATCATCTGAGTCGGGGCTGCCATCCTCGGAACCCTCCTCAGCCTCATCTCCACTACCGGAACCGGGATCGGAACCCTCCTCCCTGTTAGCAGATGTCTCTGACTGACGATCTGCAGCCTCCTCCTCCTCCTCACTGGCCTCCTCCTGTATAATGTGCGCTCTGCGTCTGCGAGATGACTCCCCTCCCCTGACTCCTCGAGAAGGCCTAGATGGTCCAGCTCCTCGAGAAGGCCAAGACGGTCCAGCTCCTCGAAAGGCCCAGATGGCCCGGTCTCGGGAAGGCCCAGGTGGCGGCTGTGGCCGGTATATATCGGAGGCATCTGAAAATAAAGAGTGCAATTTGAGTACATCAGCTAAAACATGTATATCAGATGCAGATACAAGCAAACTACACAGAGTGGATGTATGCAGATATAGTACATGAATGTGGTGTGTGTCAGATGTGCTCCACACAGGCAGTCTATCAATGCAGTAAAATGTTCAAGATCAGCATGTCATCAGAAGTGTGATAAATGCAAGAAAACTAAAGAGTTCCTGGACACCCATGATGGACAACTGCGCCTCTCTCCGTACGACCATGCCCTCAAGTGAGGCTACCATCCCGAGCACCTCGTCCATGTACTCCCTGGGTGGCTGCAGATACAAGCTCAAGTCATCAATGAATAAACAAACACCAAAGTATCTGAGTGATAAACGGAAGACAGTGGAACATACCGGTGGCAAGTCAGGGTCACTGACATATCGGTGGTCAGGCATAGGAGGCTCTATCAGAATCGGGTAGGAAGTCCCATATCGCCATCCCATTAACTCAGTCGGCATATCTGGCCATCCAGGATGATGATGAGTCGGAGGAATCGGGGGAACCAATCCACCCCCGCCTCTAGATGTGCCAGCCCTGCTGGTGGAAGGGACATCTGCAGTCCGAGCCTGGCTCGATGAGGGCATACCAGTAGACCTCCTCGTCGGGGTACGAACTCCCGTCAGTGGAGGCATCAAGTATGTGTGATGGTAGGTCGCGTACTCCCCCTGCTCCAAATGTAGTAATGCGTCGGTACCTTGCATAGCACTGACGACATCCTGGGGAAGGAGCCTATCAGCGGTTCGCATATCGTCTAGAGGTGGTGAAGGGATGTCCTGAGCAGGGCAGCCCCATACCTGGCACAAGAAGCGATCCCCCAAAAACCAGGCCCTACCAACTGGCCCCTCGAACAGGATCCTATACCGAGAAGCTCCCCATGCTCCGGCAAACTGAAATGGAGGTCTCTGCCTAAAGCGCCCAGGGCTGCCACGAGATTGCGGAACCGATGCATAAGCTGGTCAGAAATTGTGATGTGCAAGATAAATCAAAGATCAGAAACATGAAGAACTGAGAGTTCTGAAATACCTCTGACGGCCGCACTGTATCAAAGTACTGCCGTAGGTAGAGGAAAGACTCCGAGGTCTCGGCCGGTACTGGCCCTCGAATAGAGATAAGGGGTCACGAGGGGCACCTCCACCTCAAGCTCTGGGGCTAGTGTCGGGAAGTACGCGTAGATCCATACTATGAAAAACAAGCATAGCCATCAGAATACAGAATGCTGAGTGCAGGATGTAAATACAAAATGCTGAGAGCAAAGTGCAAGGTACAGAATGTAAAGTGCGCCGTGAGTGCAATGTACAAATAATAAAAAGCAGAAATGTAAATCAAGAAGACAGAAAGTACCTCCCAGGCCCTCCAGTAGCCGCCAACCATGTTCCCCCATCCGCGGGAGGTCGCGCTCATATAGCAATAGAGAGTGGCCAGGCTGGCGCCACCCCAATCATATCGGCTGACCTGTGATAGGTCCACTAGAGCACTCAACAGATAGAGCCCGACAGTGTTCCCCCTATCGGCGAACAGAGTGGTCCCGAAGAGGAACATCAGAAATCCGCGGGTGTACTGTGCTACCTCCTCAAGAGTCTCAGGCTCCATCTCACCCTCCTGAAATGGGAAGAAAACCAAGTATATCGGACTCTACCCGAAGATCTGTCAACTGGCGGGCGAGCTCCCAATAAGTATCCAGGCGGCCTCCCACTGGCCCATGTCCTCGTCATATGGGATCCCAGCCCCACATCAAGGCCTGTCAATACAGCGAAGTCAAACGGGGTCATAGTCATGTCCCGGTGGCAGAGAAATGGGAAGAGTTGGTGGTGTCCCACCATCTCTCTACCAAGGCACCCATCAGCGTCCTACTAGCAGGACAGTGAGATATCCCAATGCAAAAGGGCCCAAACCCTGCCACGTCAACCAAATCCCGGACAGCCTCCGGGAGCTCTGCGTACCACTCTCTCGCCGCGATGGAGCCATATCCCCGCGCAGTACGAGAAGTCACTGCATTCAGGATGAACACATGTATTCATTTCAGAATGAAATGTATAAGCTGCGTTAAATGAAATGAATAAGCTGCGTGCAAACGAAATGTATGAGCTGTGTGCAAAATCAAATCAGATACAGAATCTGGGCTGTGTGTTCAGAAAATTCAAAGTATGAGCCGTGTGTTCAGAATTCAAGTGTTTGGGCTGCGTGTTTAACCTTCTACAAAGTGTGTGCTGTGTGTTCACCTCAACAACGAGCTGTGTGTTCGACATCAAGTGTTTGGGCTGCGTGTTCTACTCTCAATCAGTGTGTGCTGTGTGTTCACCTCAACAATGAGCTGTGTGTTTAGATTTCAAAATCAACGGGCTGTGTGTTCATCTCAAAGTTCGAGCTGTGTGTTCAACATCAAGTATTTGAGCTGTGTGTTCAGGTTTCAAAGAATGGACTGTGTGTTCATCTCAGTGCTTGGGCTGTGTGTTCAACTCTCAATCAGTGTGCTGTGTGTTCACCTCAACAACGAGCTGTGTGTTCGACATCAAGTGTTTGGGCTGCGTGTTCTACTCTTAACAAGTGTGTGCTGCGTGTTCACCTTCAATTTGGGCTGTGTGTTCAGAAATTCAGAGTTTGGGCTGCGTGTTCTACTCTCAATCAGTGTGTGCTATGTGTTCACCTCAACAACGAGCGTGTGTTCAGAATTCAAGTTTGGGCTGCGTGTTCAACTCTCAACAAGTGTGTGCTGCGTGTTCACCTTCAATTTGGGCTGTGTGTTCAGAAATTCAGAGTTTGGGTTGCGTGTTCTACTCTCAATCAGTGTGTGCTATGTGTTCACCTCAACAACGAGCCGTGTGTTCAGAATTCAAGTGCTTGGGCTGCGTGTTCAACTCTCAATCAATGTGTACTGTGTGTTCACCCCAACAACGGGCTGTGTGTTCATCATCAAAGTTTGGGCTGCGTGCTTAACTCTCAACAAGTGTGTGCTACGTATTCACCTTCAATTTGGGCTGTGTGTTCAGAAATTCAGAGTTTGGGCTGCGTGTTCTACTCTCAACAAGTGTGTGCTGTGTGTTCACAATCAATTTATGGGCTGCATGTTCAGAAAATTCAATAATTGAACTGTGTGTTCAAGATGCAAACAGAATACGGTGTTATAGCCTAAACATTCTAAACAAGTGTGTACTCGAATGAGCAGATAAACATAGCAAAAGCACGAAATGCACGGAAAATGCAGGATACATTGCAGAAAATGTAAAAGTGAAGTAAATACCTCTCGTGCCTGATGGGAGAGATGGGACTCCGGCTCTCGCAAAAGCAGATCCACGGGCGCTCGCTCGTCGAAATCAGTAAAATGATAGAAAACAGCCTGCGGAAGAATATGTGTCGGAGGGACGTACCACTCGAGTATGAATGGTCGGACCCTCGGAGGCAGAGCCATAATATCGGGATCATCTCCGGCACCTGGAGGACCTCCACCATGAGGGAAATGACCAGCCATTTCGAAAAATCTGCAAAAAAGGAGCAAAAATGAGCCAAAATTGGAAAAAGTCAACTCTCGGAAAATGAAAAAGTCAACAAAAGTCAACTCCCGAGAAAATCTTCCAAATATTGAGACAAAATCACCTCAAGTGGCGGAAATGAGAAAAGAAGCTCCAAAATCAAAATTTAATCGGTTCAAAGTGAAGAGAATTGAAAGTTTTCGCGAAACAACTTGGCGTGGGGCGTTGGAAAACGCGTATAGAGCGCAAATCTGAGGAAGAAAATGGTTTGGGAAGGTAGAGGATACAATTTCGGAGCTGGAGTTGAGAGGAAAAGTGCTTTGGATAAGCATATTTAAAGAAAAGAGAGCAAAAAGACCAAACTGCCCACTGTTTTGGCTGGGTGGCCGGCCAGCCACCTTTTCTGGTAGGCCGGCCACCCCCCTCCCTCAAACCTAGACGGTGGCCTCCCCCTTGGACTAAACCTGGCCGGCAGCATTCCCAAGGTGGTCTCCAAGGTCTCTGCAAATTTTGGTGATGATTGGAGTCCCCGGCACCCGAGAAAGTACAAGGAAAGTGCACTTTTCGTCGCGAAATCCCTCTGCGGAAACTTCAACTCCAACTTTCGATGCGTGTCTCTTCGTTACTCGTCATGAGTGAAGTGTATCCTTTTTGAATTTGTTGTGACCCTTCCAGGAGGTGAACCGGAGGCCGCGATTGAGTCACCCTCGTCAAAAACCTGCATTTCTTTGATCGTTGTTTTGTGACAAACATGCATCCGAGTTTACACTTGTTCTGCATTGCCATGCACGTCACTTGCATTCTCATGCATATAACTTGCATTGTTATGCACGTTTCCTTGATATTGTCATGCCTCCATGCTTAAACTTGCGTTGTCATGCGCGTTGCTTCTCGCATTGCGATGCACTCACCCATCGACACCACGTTTGTCTGCATTCGATGTCACGTTGAACATATGTTGTTAAATATGTTGTGCTTGTTGAGTTTCTTTCTTTTGCAGGCACGATATTGTATGTACAGTTCATTTGAGGCTGGTGCGACCAGACGAGCCGCACAGGTATTGTACCTTCTCCGTGCGAGACGTGACGAGAATTGAACAATTCTCCGTATTCTTAACTGCATAAAAAGTAGTTGTTGCTTTGCATTCTTGCTTAAAACTGTTGCATCTATTTGTGAATACTTGCTTCATTACAGCTTGCTGCATTTGCATGATCACGAGGTATCTTCGGCTTCTTGCATTGTCAGTTGCATTTTGCCCCCTGCTTGCGGGCACGCCTGCGGGCACATCTTTGTTTATCTCGCCTATTTGTCTAAGTCTTCGGCCTTGTCAAAAATGGGTCGTCTCTGGGCTTTGACATTCACTCCCGTCACTTATGACTTTCGAGTTCTGTCAAAGAGGGGCAACTGTAGACACCCCATTTTTGACCGACCTTAAGACTCAGACGTCACCAATTGAGCGCTCGGTGATGTTGCATATTGTGCTCGTTCAGAGGTTTCAGAGTCTCGGCTGCAAGCCTTGCCTCCGGACTTCCGGACTCTTTCGTGCCTTGCCTCAGTTTGCGAACCAGGCCCTGTTTTCTCTGTTTTCTCTTCCCGAAGGGAGGGAGAGGTCTCGTAGATCATTTCTTAGTGGCCGTAGGCTACGTTTCGTGGTCGTAGGCCATTTTTTCCGTTTGGAGCCCGGTTTCCGGTTTTTCGGAACCGTCGGCCGTGTGCCTCGGTTCGGGACCACTTAACCACCTCCGTTTGCTTCAATTTTTGGTACACACCTTGTTTCCTCCCTTTTGAGGGACACTGTGGCCCGAGAGACCAACTTCGTGGTCGAACGCCACCTTCGGTGCTTAATAGTTAGTTTTCGGGGCCCTTGGGCCGCGCGTTTTGGCCCCTGAACCTTCGTTTTGCATCCGTCTAGGTCCATTTTTGGCAGGGACCTTATTTTCATTGTTAGAGAGGTTGTAGGAAGGTGGGAGGCCAGTAATTTTTCTGAAAAACCAGTTTTATTCCTTCATCGCTCTTCATCGCCCGTTTTCTTCACTAAAAAGCTGGTTTTTTCCATCCCCGGACCACTTTTTCTGACTTTCCACCACACCATTGTGTTGTACACACCTGGGAGGCCACCAATATGGGTAGGCCGACCAGCTATTGTCCTTGACCCTTTTGAACCCCTCTAAAAAGCTGGTTTTTCTCTCTTCTGATTCACTTTTTCCAGTTTTTGACCATACAGCTGTGTTGTATACACATGGGAGGCCACCTTTCTGGGGTGGCCGGCCAGCAATTTTGTTGACCCTTTTGACCCCTGGTCGGCCGACCAGGGGGAGTGGCCGGCCGGCCACCTGGCCCTTTTGAACCTGGCCGGCCATTTTTCTCTCTCCTGGTGCATTCCAGCTGTGCCAGCTGTTTTGCACCAGACCCCCTGCCCGAGGGTCTGTCTTTTTGGGGGGAGATTTGAATTGTTTTTCCCCCCTTTTCTTTCACTCCTCTCCCTCTGTATAACTAACCCCCCACCTCCATTTCTAAGGGTTAGAAAAACCAACTAGGGCATTGATACATACAACCATATATCTCCCTCATCCAACACTACAAGAAATTGCACTTTTGGCGACTATTTTTGGCGACGACATCAATTTTTCATAGCCAAAACTATATTTTTGGCGACACAATGATCAATTTCGTTGGTAAAAGTAGACATTTACCAACGCAATTTACTACCGTCGCTAAAAAAACACGATATTCACTGGCCGCCAAAATTATTGGTTGGCGCTAAAATTTCAAAAAATTTAGCTACGAGGTTTATTTTTTAGCAACACAATAAGCGTCGCTATTAGTGTACTTACTTTTGGCGACGACAAGTTGGCGTGGGCAAAGAGTTAAACATTTAGCGACGATAACACTATTCGTCGGTAAAAGTTTTGCTAGTGAAATGAAGTGATTTATGTGTTTTTAATATAACTTTTCAAAGAGTTTTAAATATTCTAGTTATTGAATTGTAAAATTAAAGTGATTATCGAATTAGATCACAAAATAAACTCATCAAGCCCAAACACATTCTTAAGTTGAGATGGCTAATTTGGAGTAATCTAAACTTTTCCAAAGAATGTGGTTATGTTATCAATTTCAATATGTTTGGTTTTATTTTCAGAAATTTGTTTCAAATTTTTTTTTCTAAAAAACTAAAAAAAAAATGGTAAAAAAATAAAAAAAATACTTATTATTTTTGCATAATTTTATTTTTTAGGAGGTCATGAATAATTTTTAAAAATATATTTTTGATTTTTATAGTTCTCAAATTAGTTTTAATTTTTTCAAAAAAAAAAAAGCTGAAAATTATTTTTATTGTTGTTTATTAGCTATCACTACAAGGAAATTTTTTTTTTTTTAATCAAATACAAACTCTTTGCCTTCGTTGAAAATTGTATAAGTGTGCAAAACTAAAAAAGGGAGGGTTCGAAAGGGAGACTTCGGCAGTGGTGAGATTTCAACTTGGAAACGGGGCTCTCTCTTCGGCGGTGAGACTGCTTGGGCGACGGCGGCGATGATTGACGGTTCGAAGGGGAAGGGTTACGTTCTCTTCACTTCGGTCTGAAAAAAAATATCAGTTCGATTCTTGAGTATGTTCGGATTCCACCATCTTCTCTTTCTCTCTCTCTCTCTCTCTCTCTCTCTCTCTCTCTCTCTCTCTCTCTCACACACACACACACACACACACACACACACACACACACATTCACTCCATATTTGTTCGATGTTTTTAACTACAATTTCGATTATGGGTTTCAATTAATGTTATAGGTTGTTGGATCTATTTGAGTGTTGGGTTTGTTTGGGTGTCTACATTGAGACTCTGGTTCATCAACTATTTCAAATGCTGCAACAGAGCTTAATCGAACCTGTATGAAAATGAAATTAATGGTTATAAATCTATGTTTATACAAAGAAGGTTTGATATATATATATACCTTTCGGACGAATCCCAAGCCTGTGGAAATGGCCATGGATGAGTCGGTTCTTTAACATCCCATGAGAATCCAGGCATTTTAGCGAAGAAAAGTCCTAGATTATTTACACTCTGTTTGGATTGATAGTTTTTGGTGAGAAAAGAAAAGAAGGTTGGGAAAAGAAAAATCTCAATCAACTGTTTGCATAATTAAAGGTTTTTTTTTTTTTAAACACAATTAAGGGTTGGTTTGTGAATTGATTTTTAGTAATATTTTAATTTTTTACGAAATAATATGTATAAAAAAAAAGAAGTAAGAAGACAGTGTACATAATCTATTTTTTTAGAATTTGATTTATCTGTAGCAAAACCTTTTTGTTGCCGATTTCATTGCTTTGATGCTTTTGTGGTCCAACTTTCCTAAGTACCTATAAAAAAAAAGATGCTTTTGTGGTCCTGTTAAAAGGCCAAAAGTCACTGATTTATTGGGTTGTTCATTTTCAAAATATATCTAAAAGAAAAAGGGGAAAAAAAAAATGATGCTTTCCCAACTTCTTCCCAAATTTCAGAAGCAAATTGGAGTTCTAGTATATCTCCACCAACATATCTTAAAAATGACTGTTAGACTGTTTAAAATATGTGAATGGTATCTTGAAATTATAAATATTTTGATAATACAAGTTTCTTATGCTTTTGTGGTCTTGTTAATAGGCCAAAAATCACTATTTTTATTGGGTTGTTCATCCATATTTTTGGTAGAGCTCAACCTGACTTCCAATTACAATAAAATGTCAATCTTTCTTGTTTATAATCACTCACCATTTTGACAATATGCCGAAATGCTTTTGGAGTTTAAATAATATTTGTGAAATCAATTACAATTTTCTGAGTGTGACTTTCTTAAGATATTCAATCAACCCCAATTTAGGTCACACATCAGCAACAGTTTTGAGTTGCTGGGATTGAATTAGACAATTTATAGAACCACTTCCCTTTAGATCCACCCTAATTCACATAATGTTTTTAGACACCAAACATGTGTATGCATTTTGACACTTCCAGCATTGTCACTATCCAGCAGCCTCTCTCTTTCTTTGTTATGGAGAGAGATAACAATACATAAGTCACATAATGTACACATCAATCATGATATTCATGATAAGGGAATGAATTTGTTTTAATATTGGATTTGAATTATCATTTGTAAAAAAAAAAAATAGTTAAAAAATAGTTTCTATTTAATTTTATTTTACTTTAAATTTAGAATTCAAACATAATTAAGCTATAGCAGGGTTTTAATAGCCGTATTAGTAGACAAATTAGTAGTGGTGAGTTGTAGCAGTATAGGAATTATTTAACTTTTACGAATTCTTTAAAAATCATTAATTGTGTGAACTAGTTTGTTGTTGTTGTTTATGGAGGGCTGCTTGTTGCTCTCATAGCTTTAGAAATTGTGTCATCCCTTGCCTTACTAAGTCACCAGAAGTTTACCCTTTTTTACACCAATGCAAACCCTTGAAGCACCACTTTTTGCCAATTTTACAGTCATATATGGTCTATAGATGGACATTCACATCACAGATTGGTCTTCCTATCAAGCACATCTGGATCTGCATTTGTGACATTGACTTTGAATTGACACATGCTGCTTAGTTTATTGCTTATTGATTTGTTTGTTCCTGCAAATTTTTTCTCCTTTCAAAATTTAAAGCTTTCTAGATTTGAGTAAGTGGTGAATTTTAGTCTTTACTCTTGTACAGTTGCATTCTTAAAGTTCAAATGCTGTTAATTATGGTGTTTTTGTTTTGATAGAGCTTGCAGCTTGGCCTTCTGAAATTTGATATGGAATTTGACATGGTAGTTGCTGAAATTTGACATGAAACTTGTTAAAGAAATAAAAGAGAAAAAAAAGTATGATAAGGATTTATTCACAAAATTTGGGATAATTTTCGTTTTTATTATTAATAGGAGTTTGGTGAAGTGGTTATTTTCATGTTATTTTCTTACTAATATAGTCTCCCGTGAATACGAAGTCGGGATTTTTGCTAACTTATCCTTTAGTGCACCTATCCCACTTTTGAATTTGTTAAGAGTTGAGAAGAAATACAACAACCACCAGCTCTTAGCTTGAGTGGTGTCTTTTTCCACTCCCTGAGAGGAAGTTACAGGGTTAAAGTTAGTAATTCAAATTCTCATCTATTTGACATATTTAGCTGCCTTTTGCTTAGTTTCTTTTTTTTCCTTTAATTTAGGTCACCCTTTTTCATAGCCTATCACTGTAAAGGAACTTTGTTGTAACAAAAAAATTCTCACGTAATGGATTGCTTGATTTACATTTCATGACATTGTTTTCAAATATCATAGCATTGTTTCTCATATCTTTTCATTTAATTATATGCCATATCTATAGTTGCAAAGATGTCCAAAAACAGTAAATTATTTCTGAAGCCTGGCGCCTGTGCTGATGTGCTTTTGGCTGCTATGTTGTTGCTACTGTACAAACTGTTTGGATACTACTGTGCTGCTGTTATTCCAATTATGTAGCACTTTGTTATTTATTTTTATTTTTTTTGGTGCATGTCTCTGGCTATTTTTGGATGCTGGCTATTAGTTGTCTGTTGCAGTTTGTTGCTGTCTGCTGCTGTTAGCCAGTATATTGCTATTTTGCCAGTGTTGTAGTCTGTTGCTATTCTGGATGCTGATATGCTAATGTTTTTCCATTTCTGTAGGAGTTTGTTATTTTTCTTTTTTTGGTGCATGCTGGTCTGATGCTGATGGCTGTTGCTTGCTGGTTTGCTGCAGTTGCTGATCTGCTGCTGCTGTTGCTGGTTTGAATCTTCTGACTGATTTCAATTTTCTCTACCAATTTACAAAGACTAAAACTACAATGACAATCAACTCAAAGAGATAAAATCAAGAAAAAATAGATCAGAGTAATTTCCTCATTACTTTTCCCCTACTTTCTTATCAATCATATACCAGCACTTAACCCAAGATTGGAGAGGATCCCATCACTAGCCAATAAAGAGAAATAAAACAGTAGAAACAACATAGTACACCAAGGTAAAATAATCCCCAAAGCTACAAATAAACACCCAAGGCCCAACACAGCTCTATAGCAGCAGTAGCAACTGGCAGCAGCTCTATATCTGTAAACATTAGCACATCTAGCAACAATAGCAACTTGGTTACATTAAGAGTTTGGAGAATTAAATAATGTTGTGAATGTTAGGGTTATGTTGCAAGTGCCTTTGGTGTGGTGTATATTTCTATGATACCTTGGAGAGAGAAGAGGATTTTAAAAAATACATGTTAAATGAATGAATGTGCTTGATAATCTTATAAGATTGAGAATTGTTTAGTTTATTCCTCTTATATGGATTATGCATTTATGCTTGTAAGTCATTTTATAACTTGCTTACATAAGGAATATTTTGGGTAAATTGATGGTCATAGTCCCTTTTCTTTTCTTTTCCTTCATTAGAATTAAAGAGACTCGTAAAAAGAATTTGGAGAAGTTCTCATAGTTGAAGAAAGTATAGGGCTCCTATTTTGGCTAGTGAAGCAGCACTGTTTTTAGGGCCTGAATAACATTTTGGCCAAGACATGATACATGTCTGAGATTCACATAACTTCATTTTCTGGTTCTGAAATTATTAATCATATTTATGTTGCTATATTATGATTATGTTTATTCAAGAAAGATTCAACCATACACTATCATCTATATTCTTTTCTGTCAGAGACAATGAAAATTTTCTTGTTCCCTTTTTTAACTGTTGTTATAAACTTTAAATACTTATTGCAGGGTAGTGGTTGGAAAGTTGTTGCTAGTTTTGATGGCAACTTCCAACAGGATTAAACAGCTCTTTAGACAGACATTTTGACTTGAACAATGTCAAAAGGGTATTAGTTCTTGTCTATTTGAATTTTCAATTACAATATGTAGTTTTCTTGCTATTTGGTTCTATGATGACCTTTTTAAGTTGGTTCCAGATTGTGCTTGAAGCAGATGATTATCAACCCTATCGTATTTTCCCTGAGAAAGCAATGATCGAGATCAAGAAACAGTATGTAGTGTTTGATGCCAAGGTTCTCAGTAAAATTCCAAGAGGACCATTGAAAGACAAGAAAATGGCTATTGCTGGTTTGATGGTCTCAGTAAAGGGCCCTGCTGGTCTGATCTGCTGGTGGCTGATAGCTGTTGGTTGCTGGTCTGCTACAGTTGTTGGTTTGTTACTGCTGTTGCTGCCCTGGTGGCTAATGCTTGCTGGGCTGCTGCTGCAATGTTGTTGTGAGGCGGCTGCTATTAAATGCTGGTCTACTGCAAATTTGTAATAGTGGTCTTTATTTAGAGTCTTGTAAATGGTCTTTAGTGAGTTTAGCCTTTAGGTTTTATACACTGCTTCTAAAAGCAGTAATCAACAGTGTTTTTTTGCATGCATATCAACTTAGGTGATTTCATATCAATGTTATTAGTTTATAATAGTGGTGCCTGAGAGATGCCTCTTGTAAATCTGTAAATCTTATAAAAAAAATATAAATGATTTTTAATTATTTTTGCCATTGCAAATTTGTCGTTGCCAAAAAGTAAAGCTTTCTCGACAAACAACTTGTCAGTAAATGTGTTGCCAAAAGTTTATTTTTGTCCACTCATATTGTGTTGTTAGAAGTGTATTTTTTGCCAATGCAAATTTATCGTTGCCAAAAGTAAAACTTTCTCGACAAACAAATCGTCGGCAAATGGCAACATTTACCGACATAAATGTGTCGCCAAAAGTTTACTTTTGCCGACTCATATTGTGTTGCTAAAAGTATATTTTTTTGCCGACGCAAATTTGTGTCGAGAAAAGTGCCACACAATCATCATATTTGAACTACTTTTACCGACGCAAGGTAAATTGCCGGCGATGGATGAAGGCTTTTACCAACGACTATGTTTGTCGCTAAAGGCATTACTTTTACCAACGCAATGATAATTTTGTCGGCAAAAAGTTTTGCCAACTCACTTTTACCTACGGGTTGCCGACGTAGCTCCGTGTGTCGGCAAAACTTTTTGCCGACGAATTTTCCCTTTTAGCAACATATTTTCTTACGTTGCGAAAAATGCAATTTCTTGTAGTGCAAGCTTCAAAACATCCTTGACCTTGCACCATTTACACACCAACCCATAGCCTACCACCTCCATCATCCATTCCAGCCCCTTGGACTTGATTTTCAGAGGTTGAAAGCTCACCAACTTGGTCCAGAAGCTACTGGAGGTCGGCTCTTCAAGGGTGAGTCCCTATTTTCCCTTTTCTTGCTTCATTTTGCATGATATCTTAGCTCCTTTTGCTTACATTTTTGGGCTTTGACCTGAACTAAAAATAGTTCTTTATTTTTGAGCTCATCTTCATGTTTGATTGAGAAACTTTTTTCTGTTTGAGGTCTTCTACTCACCCTTTGTGTTTTATCCCTCCTTTTGGCCCTTATCTTGCATGATATATTAGCCTTGCTTGCGAGCATTTCTGGGTTTCGAGCCAAACTGTAAAGTGTCTTATTTTGAGCCCCTCTTAAACTTTGTTGAAGGGCTCTTTACTGTTTGAGGCCATCTACTTCCCCTTACCCTTTATATCTCTTTTAGGGCTATTTTTGCATCATATTGTAGCCTTACTTGTGAGCATATTCGAGATTTTCCATAAACTGTAAAGTATCTTGTTTTGAGCCCCTATTCAACTTTTTTGAAGGGCACTTTACTATTTGAGGCCTTTTACTGCCCTGTTTGTCCAATCTCTCTTTTAGGGCTGTTTTTGCATGATACATTAGCCTTATTTGTGAGCCTTTTTGGACCTCGACCTAAACAGAAAAAAGTCTTGTTTTGACATCATCTTCATGTTTGATTAAGGTCTATCCTCTATTTGGGGTCATCTTCCCACTATGCATGCTTCATCTCTTCATGATTAGGGCTATGCATTAGAACACTTGCATTGGCCATGGTTTGGCCTCTTAGCCATTGAAATCTAGTGGATTTTCAGTGGCTTAGGTGTATTCTTGAAGGCCAAATCAGAGGGGGGTGACCCCCTCTCCCCTTGTCTTGTTTGGTGGCCTTTTTGGCCTTCCAAAGGACCCCCTATTTGCAAGCTTCCAAGCTTTGTTTCTATCACTTTTCAGTGGGTTTTAAGACCCCCATAACTCATTTCTAGGGGTGGTTTTTCTATGCTTCATGTCTATCTTGTATGTGCTTAATAACCCCTTGTTTGGCCCTCTAAAAGAACCCATCATTTGTGCATGTGTTGGTTGCATTTCAGAGGTTATTTGGGCATGTTTTGGCATGTTTTATTCACTGATTTTTGCTGGTTTGATGAAGTTCTCACCTGCTTCATGTACATGCCATGTAACCCATGTTTGCTAGTTAATTTTGCATGTTATTTTAGTCCATCATGCTAGCATCTTTTGGTCATGCTTTGAACTAGAAATGTTCATGTTTTGGGACTGCCTTGGCTCTGTCTTTGTGCTTCATAGTCAAATAATGCATGCTTTGTATAGCTATAAGTCAATATATGTGCCTAGTTTTGAGTTTCGGGACCATTCCATGCATTGTATGACATATATCCATGATTCGGGATCATTTTGCATCATGATTCAGTGCTGGAATTTGCATGTTTGAATGCCATGTTTCATGCCTTGCCATGCCTTGTTAGAGTGGCATTTGGTGCCTTAGGTTCGGTCCTCGGTTTGCGTGCATGTATGCACGCATTTCGATAGTCTCATTTTCATCTAATGGCCGCTGATGTGAGTTTGGCTGAGGTCCACTCATATTGGCGTAAGCCCATATTGTATTGTGTATGCCATCTTTAATCCTTTGCATTGCGTATGCTAAGTTGTATGTTAGTGCATTGTGTATGCCATTTCAATTCATAGCATTGTGTATGCTAGGTTGTATGTTAGTCACATTCATGCATGTCATGCATATTGCGTTGTGTTTGGGATAGGAGTTAGTCCAAACACGGGAAACGAGGGGCGTTTCGTACTCCAAGTGATGGAACGTGTCTCAATTCCCAGTCGCCGACACTCCGGATTATCCATGATGGAGTCTAGGTCTTGTTGTGTTTATATGTACATTCATTTCATATTGAGTCGTGCAATTCGACTCCTCGGCCATCATGCATCGAGATGCGTGATTGGTGGCACGAGGATCGAGGCGTGCATACATATGTGAAAATACTTTGCCATGCCCCTTTCTTGCTCTCTGTTGCAGCAAATCAAGAATCAACAGCCTTTCAGAGCTTTGCACAATATTCCAGGCTTAATTGTAAACAGAGACTAATTGGGGTATCGCAATGGATTTCCGCGCAAGGCAACCCGAACATGCATCATTCATCATCCGGAGCAGAGTTGAGGCAGTCCCTAGCTTGCATGCTAATTTACTGCTTTCCTAGATTAATTTGTTAATTAATTAGGATTTTGTATTTATTCGGACTGTAGTTATTTATTCGGGACTATATATTATTTATTCGGACCCTCCGAGCGAGGGCGCAATTGTAATAAGTGTGCGTGTGTGCGATGTATGTCTTCCAACCCCACGTCTTTCTCCCTTTTATTTACCAGCTTATGATGGTTAGATTAGGGCATGTTTCAATTAGCATACAGTATGACAGCATGTTTGCATTCATTCATCCGTTTTGCATGCACCGGGCTCGGTGCATCATACTAACTGCATTTGTATTTCAATTCCAAGTTGAATACTTGTTAGCTGTAGCATTCCATATGCCATGTTTAGAATAGCCGAGCCTATCTTAGTTGCATTCTTGCATGTGTTGCATTAGGCATTTCTGTATAGTTAGGATCATGCATGGATTTCTAACATAGTTTCTGTTTTGGCTTGGAGTACTCGGTAAGTTTTTACGCTTTAGCATCCATGCATGTGTGTGAGTGACTGCCATGATAGCATGCTTACCATGAGGCTATTTGCTTATGTGATATAACTGCCTGAATGCCTGTGGGTGAAGGTTGGGTTATTTGGATTGGAACAAATCATTGACTGAGAGTCTTAAGCCCACTAGATAGTGGTGAAACCATCTTTTCTAAGCCCACCCAAGGGTGGCAAAATCCGCATTTTGAGCCTACTTGCGAGTAGCAAACCATCTTTCAAAAATAAACATGAAATGTTTTGTTCCAATTCAGGCGACCCAGTCTATACTTGTATGCTGTGCGCATCACATAGTAAATCTAGGCTAGTAACCGGAATAAGAATGCATAAGGTTTTCAAAACTCGATATCATGGTTAGTAGAGGCCGATCTTTGATCGGGCGAGCGGGAGTGCTCACAAAGTGACCTTCCCCAATCGTACCCAAGTTCTCGAGCCGAGGTAACTTTGGTGATGACGGATACGTGGCCTTAGGCAAACGAGTCAGGGTTTCCTAAATTTCCCCAAAAATAAAATATTTAGGTGGCGACTCTGTATCTGGCAAAGCAGTCCATGTGCCTGTTTGGCAGAGCTTAATTACAGCTTATTTCAGCTTTCAGCTTAATTTAAGCTATTTTGATGTGTTTGGTTTAGCTTATAGCTTATAGTTTATAGCTTTTTGGAAGTCAGAAATCAGCTTATTCTTTGAGTGGAGCAGGAGATGCTTTAACAATAAGCTGGAAATCAGCTTAAGCTGAAAGTTATAAGCTATAAGCTGTTTAGGCATAAGCTATAAGCACTTTCCCACAGCTCTACCAAACAGGGCCCATGTTTGGTACTTCTTTAAAAAAAATCTGTTTTCTCAAAACGATTTATCGGATTTGGACTCTTTGGTTCAGATTAAGAACCGTGACATTTGAGTCCTGAACTGTAGTGAGCCCAAAATGAACAGAATGGGACTTATCCTCCCGGGGCGTTCGGGGACGTCTACAGTGGACCATCTATCGAATGCTGTTATTTTAGTCATTGTTTATAGTTGGTTTAGTATATTTCTACTGGGTTGTGGCTCACCCTATATGGGACATCATTTTCAGGTACAGGTAGCATGCCACCTCCAAGGACATAGCTTGGGAGGCTAGAGGCAGACAGACTTTTTGGTTGTTTTGCTTTCCTTTGATGTATTATATGTAAATTCAAGCCAAGGGCTTAATATGTATATGAGTTAGTACTCATTTCTTGTAACCAAGTGTTGGCTTGGAAAGTTGTAAGCCCATAGGGCCTTTACTTTTGTTGTCAACATATAATACTTTTGTAAGAACTACTCTGATAAATAGAAAGATGTTTATTTCTCTTATATTGTTGCATGTCAAGAATGATGGGTTTTATGTATTTTTTTTTTTGAGGGCGTTACAACTTGGTATCAGAGCGTACCGGGTTCGAATACTTTGGGTACGTGGGAAGTGATTAGTATCACAATGGGTTTGTCTCGCTTGTTAGAGACCTATGTGTGACATTTTGTGTTTATTTGATAACATGTTTTTATGACTATGTGGATATGGGATTTAGCTTGTAGGATGTTGATTGGATCCTTGGGTTTCTGGGAGTCCTATTGGAAAAGCACTTGATCAATGCTGTTTCTAATTGGAACTCTAGCAACGCCTCGGGACTATCATTATCCAGAAATGAAATTTGTAAATGCTTATGTGATTATGTGCTTACATGGAGTGAATTACTGTTGTCCATTGCAGTAGGACGCGAATGTTATAGCTTCGGCACATTTGTGAATGTGCTAATGTTCTTCGTTACCTTTATTAGGATGTCAGGACGAGGACGTGGTGGTAGGCGAGGTAAGCCTAGGAGGCAGGAGGTGCCTATACTGGATGACATTCCGGCGCAGCAGGAGGGTGTTGGCCAGGCCAATGTGGCCGAGCCAGCAAGTCAACAGGCCATGGGTGCCTTAGCCCGCGAGATGACAGGAGCATTGAGAGCATCCATGGACATTCTCAGAGCTGAGAATCAAGTCCAGGCCCAGGTTGTTGATGTAGGGCCTTCTTTTCTGAAGAAGGAGTTCTTCCGGTCAAATCCGGATGAATTTTTGGGGGATCCGAAGGAGCCACTTAAGGCTGATGAGTGGCTGGAACAGATGACTAAGACGTTTGAGATGCTTAGCATCGAAGACGGGACTTTGAAAGTGACCTTGGCATCTTTCCAGCTTAAAGGGGATGCGGGTCAGTGGTGGAAATTCATGAAGGGTCGTATTGGTGGCACTTGGGAGGCTTTTGTGGGTGCTTTCCAGGAGAAGTTTTTATCTCCAGCAGTCAGGGAGAAGCTGAGAGACCAGTTTTGCCAGCTTTTGCAGTTGAGTTCTTCAGTGGCCGAGTATGAGGCAACTTTTACTAGCTTGTCCAGGTTCGCACCCGAACTTGTGGCGTCCGAGGAACGCCGCTGTATCGAGTTTGAGAAGAGGTTGAGGCGCGGCCTCAAGATGAGAGTTGGAGGTTCTATGATCCGAGACTTTGGGCGCTTGGTTGATGCTGCAGCCCATATGGAGATCATGATGCAGGAGAAGGAGGGACAGAGAGGCTCCAAGAGGAGCCAGGATGGTCAAGGTGATGGCAGGAGACAGAGGGGTGCTAACCCTCAGCAGTCTCAGGGTCGTGTTGCTAGATCGACCTTTCCAGTGCCAAGTGCATGCTCGGGGAGAGGCAATCAAGGAGATTTCACCTGTTACAAGTGTGGTCAGCTGGGCCACAAGGCTTCGGTTTGCCCACAGAGGGGAGGAGGTCAGAGAGCTGCTTCATCTTCAGCTAGACCGCAGAGCCAGAGTCAGGGCAGGGGCCAATCCTTGTCTTGTTATCAGTGTGGTCAGCCTGGGCACCTGAAGAGGTTTTGCCCACAGTTGAGTGCCACTTCGGGCGCGTCTGGTTCTAGGCAGACGCAGGGTTTTCAGCCAGCTCAGTCTATGCAGGCCTCGAGGGCCAATCCGGGAGCTTCGTCGTCCCAGTCTGTGCAGTAGTCATATGCTCCGAGGGGTGAGTAGGTGGATCAGGGGCCTACTGGGCACGTGTATGCTGTTACCGCGCAGGATCTTGTACCTGCTCCATCAGTTGTGAGAGGTACCTTCTTGTTTTGCAACTCGGTTGCTAGTGTATTGATTGATACGAGTGCATCTCATTCTTTTGTATCTACTGCATTTGCATCTGTTTTGGGATTGGAGTTGGCACAGTTAGCATCTCCTATTTGTGTAGTGTCACCTATTGAGGGTGAGTTGATTTTGAAATAAGGATGTAGGGGTTGTGATATAGAGGTCGCCGATCGCCGGCTTCCGTTTCCTTTTGTAGTGATGCCCATGTCGGGATTTGATGTTATTTTGGGTATGGACTGGCTATCGTCATACCGGGCTGTTATCGATTGCTACCGCCAGAGGGTCACAGTTTGTACCTTGAGTGGGGATTGTTTCCATTTTCTGGGGGATCGGGTTGGTAGTGTGTTGCCACCGGTGTATGATCCGCGAGGGCGGAGTGAGCTTAGTGGTCTACTTGCTAACTTTTTGAGTAGTGAGTGTAGTGAGACCCAGACTGTGTTGCCGAGAGTGGTTTGTGAGTACTTGGACGTCTTTCCCGAGGATCTCGTTAGTTTGCCACCTCATCGAGAGATTGAGTTCTCTATTGATCTAGTGCCCGGTATGGCGCCGATTTCTATGGCACCTTACCGTTTTGCCCTAGCCGAGTTGGTTGAGTTGAAGGTTCAGCTCCAGGAATTGCTGAATAAAGACTTATTCGCCCTAGTGTTTCGCCGTGGGGAGCACCGGCCCTCTTTGCTAAAAAGAAAGATGGCGCCTTGAGACTTTGTATCGACTACCGGAAGTTGAATCGAGTTACGGTTAAGAATAAGTACCCTATGCCCCGTATAGATGATCTGTTTGACCAGTTGAAGGGGTCCCATTGTTTCTCTAACGTAGACTTGAGATCGGGTTACCACCAGTTGAGGGTCAGGGAGGAGGATATTCCGAAGACGGCATTCCGTACGCGGTATGGCCATTATGAGTTTCTGGTGATGCCATTTGGGCTCACCAATGCACCGACAGTCTTTATGGATTTGATGAACCAGATATTCCGGGAATTCTTAGATCGCTTTGTGGTTGTTTTTGTGGACGACATTCTCATCTATTCACCTTCAGAGGAGGAGCACGAGGAACACTTGAGAGTGGTGCTTGAGTTACTTAGAACCCATAGGCTGTATGCCAAGTTTGGGAAGTGTGAGTTCTGGCTAGGAGAAGTCAAGTTCTTAGGCCATGTGGTTTCCGGAGAAGGAGTGTCTGTTGATACATCCAAGATTGAGGCAGTACAAGATTGGGCACAGCCTAAGAGTGTGTTTGAGATCCGCAGTTTTCTGGGATTAGCTGGGTATTACCGCCGGTTTGTGAAGGATTTCTCCAGGTTTGCTTCGCCGTTGACTAGACTGACTCAAAAGGAAGTCAAATTTATATGGAGTGAGACTTGTGAAAAGTCGTTCCAAGAGCTGAAAGTTAGATTGACCACCGCTCCGGTCTTGATTATTCCGGAGAGAGGGTTAGGTTATGCAGTCTATTGTGATGCCTCACGAGAGGGTTTGGGTTGTGTGTTGATGCAAGAGGGAAAAGTGGTTAGTTGAAAATACACAAGAAGAATTACCCTACACATGACCTAGAGCTAGCAGCAGTGATCTTTGCCTTAAAAATCTGGAGGCACTACCTTTATGGTGAGAGATTCGAGGTGTTCTCGGATCATAAGAGTCTGAAATATCTGTTTACACAGAAAGACTTGAACTTGAGGCAGAGGAGGTGGATGGAGTTTATTGAGGATTACGACTTTGAGTTGTACTATCATCCGGGGAAGGCCAATGTTGTGGCCGATGCCCTTAGCAGGAAATCCATTAGTGATGTAGCTTGTATAGCCATCCGGGAGTGGGAGATGTTAGGTGCGCTTGGCGAGTTTGATTTGCTTCTGGGCGAATCCGTTGAGGCTGCGGCCTTGTTTTCTGTTGTTGCGCAGCCTACACTTATGACTCAAGTGTTAGAGGCACAGAGAGGTGACCTTGAGGCAGAATCTCTCTGAGAGAAGATCTCTAGTGGGAAGGTTGAGAAGGGTTTGTCTGTGTATCCCGACCAGAGTGTGAGATACCGAGACCGATTGTTTGTGCTGGAGCCTTGCTGAGAGGAGGTACTCCGAGAGTTTCACGATTCACGCCTTGCGGTGCATCCGGAAGGCACTAAGATGTGTCGTGATTTGGGGCGTCAATTTTGGTGGAGGGGTATGAAGAGAGATATGGCAGTTTTTGTGTCTAAGTGCCTTACTTGTCAGCAAGTGAAGGCCGAACATCAGAGGCCAATGGGTTTGTTATAATGTAGACACCCCATTCTTGACCGACCTTAAGGCTCAGACGTCACTGATTGAGCGCTCGGTGATGTTACATATCGTGCTCGTTCAGAAGTCTCAGAGTCGCGGCCGTGAGCCCTGTCTCTGGGCTTCCGAACCCTCTTCTGTACCTTGTCTCGGTTTGCGAGCCGGACTCGGTTTTCTCTGTTTCTTTTCCTGAAGGGAGGGAGAGGTCCCGTAGACCATCTCTCAGTGGCCGTGGGCTACATTTCGTGGCCGTAGGCCATTTTACCCATTTCGGAGCCCGGTTCCCAGTTTTCGGAGCCGTCAGGCCGTGTGCCTCGGTTCGGGACCGTCTAACCATCTCCGATTCCTCCGGTTTTTGGCATACATCTTATTTACTCCCTTTTGAGGGACACTGGGGTCCGAGAAACCCACTTCGTGGCCGAATGCCACTTTCGATGCTTAACAGCCTTTTTCGGGACCCCGAACTGCGTGTTTTGGCCCCCGAGCATTCGTTTTGCATCGGTTTTCGTTCATTTTTGGCAGGTACCTCTGTTTTATCCTCAGGAAGATCACTGAAGGGTGGGAGGCCAGCAATTATCTCAGCAATCAGTTATGCTCCTCCGGCGCCCTCCGACGCCCGTTTTTCTCACTTCCGGGCCAATGTTGACCACCCTAGGAGCATTTTCTTCAACTCCAAACCCCATATTTGTGTTGTACACACATGGGAGGACCCTAAAAGTCTATGGCCGGCCAGTAATTGTTGTTGAACCTTTTGAACCCCTTCTAAATTTGGCTTGTTCTCTCTCCTGTTTTAGAGTTGCTAACTTTGAACCACAGGGCTGTAATAAGGAGACCTGGGAGGACACTTTTCTCCTATGGCCGGCCATTAATTCAACTTTCCATTTTTGCCCCTTGGCCGGCCGGCCATAGGGGGTGGCCGGCCGGCCACCTGCAACCAAAATAGGTGGCCGGCCTTGATCCTCACAATTGGTACTTTACAGCTGTATAGCTGTTTTCCCCCAAAAATATCTCTATCCGGGGGAAGACTTGAGGAGGGAAACTTGGTGTCATTTCCCTCCACTTTGCTCCTCCTCTCTTGCCTTTATAACAGCAGCTCAAGCTTGGTTTGAGGGTTACCAAAATTTCCCTAAGGGCCTTGCATACATCTCTCTCTATTTCTCTCTCATTTTCTCTCAAAATCCCTAAGTTTCTACCCCTTTTCTTCATCACTACCAAGCACCACCACCACCACTCCATTCCAGCAGCAAAGGGAGGAATTCCAGCAGCTTAGAGTCATCAAATTTGGTCCAAGAAGCAAAGAAAGGGTGGTCTTCAAGGGTAAGTTCTCATTCCCCCCTTTTGTAGCTCATTCTTGCCTCATTTTTCTAGCCTATTTGCTTACTGTTTTGGGCTCTGACCCTAACTGAAACTAGGCCTTTTTTGAGCCATTCTTCATGTTTGATCAAGGGCTCAACCCTATTTGAGTCCTCCATTTGGTACTTTCTTCAATACCCCTTGGTATGTCACATTTTTGCATGCTTTATCTAGCCTATGTTTGATCTGTTTTCGAGCATAATGTAAACTGTAAGTGGGCCTATTTTGAGCCCCTCTTCAACATTGAAGAAGGGCTCAACCCTTTTTGGGCCCCCTATCTTGCACTTACTTCATAATCCCTCCTATTTACCGTAAATTTGCATGGTTTGTTTGGCCTATATCTAAATTGTTTTGGAGTGTATCATGAACTGTGAGTAGGATTATTTTTGGTCCCTCTACAACATTGTAGAAGGGATCACCACTGTTGGGGGCCTCCATGTTGTACTTACCATTATACCCCTCTTTGGCCCCCATTTTTGCATGCTTTTTTTGGCTTATCTAGCTTCTGTTTTCGGCCATGATCAGAACTGAAAGTGGTTATATTTTGACCTTCTTGGCATGTTTCATTAAGGGTCTTTGACCATTTGATGTATATTTGGTCTACTTCATGTTACACCCTCTTGTGGCCTATTTCTTGCATTGCATTTTTAGCATGTTTGCATACTGATTTGAGGTTTTCCATCTACTGAAAAACAGCATGTTTTTACCCCCTCTTCAGTGTTGTAGAAGGGTATTTTTCCATTTGGGCTTTGCATCTATCACTTGCTTCATAGCCTCCTTTGCGGAGCCATTTTTGTATGCCATTGTTGCCCTATCTATGCTTGCTGTTTGGCCATATTTTAGACTGGAAAATGCTTGTTTTTGGGCTGCCTTGCTACTGTATTTTCATTCCATGTCCATATTGTGCATGCATTGCATAGCTATAGGCCATTTCGGGTGCCTAAATTCGCATTTCGGGACCATTCCTTGCATTTGGTGCCATTTCGCCATCTTTCGGGACTGTTTTCCCCCATATTTCAGTGCTGAAATTCCATTGGCGTGTTTGCATATCATTTTCTATGTCATTTCATGCCTTGATGCCATTGCCTCGGTTTGCGTGCTCGTGTGCACGCATTTCGAGGCACTTCATTTTCATCCATCGGCCTCTTATGTGAGTGTGGCTGAGGCTCTCTCATGTTAGTGTAAGTCCATTTTGCATTCTGTATGCCATTTTAGCATCATTGCATTCCGTATGCCATTGCCTCGATTTGCGTGCCCGTGTGCACGCATTTTGAAGCACTTCATTTTCATCCATCGGCCTCCTATGTGAGTGTGGCTGAGGCTCTCTCATGTTAGTGTAAGTCCATTTTGCATTCTGTATGCCATTTTAGCATCATTGCATTCAGTATGCCATTGCCTCGGTTTGCGTGCCCGTGTGCACGCATTTCGAGGCATTTCACTTTTATCCGATGGCCCCCTATGTGAGTGTGGCTGAGGCTCTCTCATGTTAGTGTAAGCCCATTATTGCATTGCGTATGCCATTTCACCCATAGCATTGTGTATGCCCGG
>JAPPVO010005573.1:0-10033 GCA_030407325.1 Camellia japonica | reverse complement strand
ATCCCTAATTGTTGTAACAAAGTTAATTTGTATAATTAATTTTGGGAAAGGTGTGGAAATTGGTTTAATTCATAATATTGGGAAGTTATGAGATTGAATGATATAGTTGGATAATTTAACCACTCATCTTTGAAATTGAGATTATATGTGTTGTTACAATTATTTCCTGCTTAGAAATAACTGTTTTGGGCTATCGGTGGAGGATAGTCATGATTGTTGTAGACATTGCATGTGGATTAGGGAAAACTGAAACTAATCAATTGGTTAGGTCGTTGAGTATAAAGGTTGAAATAATACATTAACTTTATGTATTGATTGATTGTGTATATGACTTTGTGTTTATATGCATCACTTGTGTATGGGAGGAGATAGGGGATGTACTCCACGGTTTAGGGGAAGATAGGGGATGTACCTCTAAACCGGTTAATGTTTAAGGAAAAATAGGGGATGGACCCAGGGTCGCAGCTCATATGCTCGCCCATTACAGTTATGATACAGCTCTTATGCTTATCTACTGGAGTATTTGTTGTTTGATTTGATACATCACTAAAATGTGTGTCAATTGGGAAGTATGGAAGTGAATTTTGATTGGGGTTGATACAACACCAACATGTGTATCCGTTATGATATAAGAAAGATTTAACTTGATTTGTTATCCCTGTTGAATTGGAAATATTGTTAATAAGAGATGAAACCTCTGTTGAGTTATTTGGCCAGGTTCTGAGCCATATTTGTATAAATGGAAAGTGAAACGTGTCATAGACATTAGTGTCATGAAATTGTATAATGATGTAATTGACTATCTTGTGTTAACCATCTATCGAATGCTACTGCTTTAGTTAATTCTTAGATGTGGTTTAGTATATTTCTACTGGGCTGTGGCTCACCCTTTAAGGGAACATCATTTTCAGGACCAGGTGATTCGCTACCTCCAAGGAATTAGCTTGGGAGGATTTGGACTCGAAGACTTGTCTTTAGTTTATTGGTTTTTATTTGAGATTACATGTAAACATTCAAGCCAAGGGCTTAATTTGTAATTGAGTTAGTACACAATCTTTTGTATCCAAGTGTTGGCTTGGAAAGATGTAAGCCTTTAGGGCACTTACTTTTGATGTTGCATGTGATGTCTTTCAATAAAAGTACTCTGATGGATAATTTAATGATTCGTTTTGTTTTATTAATGCATGTTAATGTTATATATTATGGATTTATTTTGAGGGCGTGCCAAATTGAATACAAATGGAAGTTGAATAAAAATAAAAATGGAAGTTCATTCAAGAAACCACTATACCATGACGATCTATTTGGAAATTAAATAAAAAAGGAACTTGAATAGAAAATGAAATTGAATAAAAATAGAAGTTGAATAAAAATAAAAATGGAAGTTGAATAAAAATAAAAATGGAAGTTCATTCAAGAAACCACTATACCATAACGATCTATTTGGAAATTAAAGAAAAAAAGGAAGTTGAATAGAAAAGGAAATTGAATAAAAATGGAAGTTGAATAAAAATAAAAATTGATGTTGCATAAAATTAACAATGGAAGTTCATTCAAGAAACCACTATACCTTACTGATCTATTTGGAAATTAAATAAAGAAGAAAGCTGAATGGAAAAGGAAATTGAATAAAAATGGAAGTTGAATAAAAAAAAAAATTGAAGTTGCATAAAATTAAAATGGATGTTAATTCAAGAAACGACTATACCTTAACGATCTATTTTGAAATTAAATAAAAATGGAAGTTGATTGGAAAAGGAAATTTAATAAAAATTAATGTTCAATAAAAATAAAAATTGAAGTTGCATAAAATTAACATTAAAAGTTCGTTGAAGAAACCAGTTTACATTAACGATCAATCTGGAAATTAAGTAAAAAAAGCAAGTTAAATAGAAAAGGAAATTGAATACAAATGGAAGTTGAATAAAAATAAAAAATGGAAGTTGCATCAAAATTGAAAATGGAAGTTCATTGAAGAATCCATTATACCTTAACGATCAATTGGAAATTAAATAAAAAAGGAAGTTGAATAGAATAGGATATTGAAAAAAAAATTGAAGTTGAATAAAAATAAAAATGGAAGTTGCATAAATAAAAATGGAATTTCATTCAAGAAACACTATACTTTAACCATCTATTTGGAAATTAAATAAAAATGGAAGTTGAATGGAAAAGGACATTGAATAAAAATTGATGTTTAGTAAAAATAAAAAAGGAAGTTGCTTAAAATTAACAATAAAAGTTCATTGAAGAAACCACTATACCCTAAGGATCTATCTGGAAATTAAATAAACAAGGAAGTTGAATAGAAAAGGAAATTGAATACAAATGGAAGTTGAATAAAAATAAAAATTGAAGTTGCCTAAAATTAATATGGAAGTTCATTTAAGAAACGACTATAACTTAACGATCTATTTGGAAATTAAATTAAAATGGAAGTTAATGGAAAAGGACATTAAATAAAAATTGATGTCCAATGAAAATAAAAATGGAAGTTGCATAAAATTAACAATGGAAGTTCATTCAACAAACCACTATACCTTAACGATCTATTTGGAAATTAAATGAAAGTGGAAGTTGAATAGAAAAGGAAATTGAAGACAAATGGAAGTTGAATAAAAATAAATATGGAAGTAGCATAAAATTAAAAATGGAAGTACATTCATGAAACCACTATACCTTAACGATATATTTGGAAATTAAATAAAAAAGGAAGTCGAATAGAAAAGGAAATTGAATAAAAATGGAAGTTGCATAAAATTAAAATGGAAGTTCATTCAAGAAACGACTATACCTTAACGATCTATTTGGAAATTAAATAAAAACGGAAGTTGAATGGAAAAGGAAATTGAATAAAAATTGATGTTCAATAAAAATAAAAAAGGAATTTGCACAAAATTAGCAATAAAAGTTTATTGAAGAAACCACTATACCTTAACAATCTGTCTGGAAATTAAATAAAAAAGGAAGTTGAATAGGAAAGGAAATTGAATACAAATGGAAGTTGAATAAAAATAAAAATGGAAGTTCATTCAAGAAACCACTATACCTTAAAGATCTATTTGGAAATTAAATTAAAAAAGGAAGTTGAATAGAAAAGGAAACTGAATAAAAATGGAAGTTGAATAAAAATAAAACTAGAAGTTGCATAAAATTAACAATGAAAGTTCATTCAAGAAACCAGTATACCATAACGATCTATTTGGAAATTAAATAAAAAATGAAGTTGAACAGAAAAGAAAATTGAATAAAAATGGAAGTTGAATAAAAATAAAAATGGAAGTTGCATCAAAATTGAAAATGGTAGTTCATTCAAGAAACCACTATACCTTAACGATTTATTTGGAAATTAAATGAAAATGGAAGTTGAATAAAAATAAAAGTAGAAGTTGCATAAAATTAACAATGAAAGTTCATTCAACAAACCACTATACCTTAACGACTTATTTGGAAATTATATAAAAAAGGAAGTTGAATAGAAAAGAAATTCAATAAAAATGGAAGTTGAATAAAAATAAAATTGGAAGTTGCATCGAAATTGAAAATAGAAGTTCATTCAAGAAACCACTATACCTTAATGATATATTTGGAAATTAAATAAAAAAGGAAGTTGAATAGAAAAGAAAATTAAATAATAATGGAAGTTGAATTAAAATAAAAATGGAAGTTGCATAAAATTATATGGAAGTTCATTCAAGAAACCAGTATACCTTAACGATCTAGTTGGAAATTAAATAAAAACGGAAGTTGAATGGAAAAAGGAATTGAATAAAAATTAATGTTCAATAAAAATAAAAAAGGAAGTCGCATAAAAATAACAATAAAAGTATATTGAAGAAACCACTATACCTTAACGATCTATCTGGAAATTAAATAAAGAAGAAAGTTGAATAGAAAAGGAAATTGAATACAAATGGAAGTTGAATAAAAATAAAAATGGAAGTTCATTCCAGAAACCACTATACCTTAACGATCTATTTGGAAATTAAATAAAAAAAGGAAGTAGAATAGAAAAGGAAATTGAATAAAAATGGAAGTTGAATAAAAATAAAAATGGAAGTAGCATAACATTAACAATGGAAGTACATTTATGAAACCACTATACCTAAACGATATATTTGGAAATTAAATAAAAAATGAAGTCGAATAGAAAAGGAAATTGAATAAAAATGGAAGTTGAATAAAAATAAAAATGGAAGTTGCATAAAATTAAAAATGAAGTTCATTCAAGAAACGACTATACCTTAACTATCTACTTGGAAATTAAATAAAAAAGGAAGTCGAATAGAAAAGGAAATTGAATAATAATGGAAGTTGAATTAAAATAAAAATGGAAGTTGCACAAAATTAGCAATAAAAGTTTATTGAAGAAACCACTATAACCTTAACAATCTGTCTGGAAATTAAATAAAAAAGGAAGTTGGTAAGAAAATGAAATTGAATACAAATGGAAGTTGAATAAAAATAAAAATGGAAGTTCATTCAAGAAACCACTATACCTTAAAAATCTATTTGGAAATTAAATTAAAAAAGGAAGTTGAATAGAAAAGGAAATTGAATAAAAATGAAGTTGAATAAAAATAAAAATAGAAGTTGCATAAAATTAACAATGAAAGTTCATTCAACAAACCACTATACCTTAACGACTTATTTGGAAATTATATAAAAAAAAGAAGTTGAATAGAAAATAAATTCAATAAAAATGGAAGTTGAATAAAAATGAAATTGGAAGTTGCATCAAAATTGAAAATAGAAGTTCATTCAAGAAACCACTATACCTTAACGATGTGTTTGGAAATTAAATAAAAAAGGAAGTTGAATAGAAAAGGAAATTGAATAATAATGGAAGTTGAATTAAAATAAAAATGGAAGTTGCATAAAATTATATGGAAGTTCATTCAAGAAACCACTATACCTTAATGATCTAGTTGGAAATTAAGTAAAAATGGATGTTGAATGGAAAAGGGAATTAAATAAAAATTAATGTTCAATAAAAACAAAAATGGAAGTTGCATAAAAATAACAATAAAAGTATATTGAAGAAACCACTATACCTTAACGATCTATCTGGAAATTAAATAAAAAAGGAAGCTGAATAGAAAAGGAAATTGAATACAAATGGAAGTTGAATAAAAATAAAAATGGAAGTTCATTCCAGAAACCACTATACCTTAACGATCTATTTGGAAATTAAATAAAAAAAGGAAGGGGAATAGAAAAGGAAATTGAATAAAAATGGAAGTTGAATAAAAATAAAAATGGAAGTAGCATAACATTAACAATGGAAGTACATTCATAAAACCACTATACCTTAACGATATATTTGGAAATTAAATAAAAAAGGAAGTCGAATAGAAAAGGAAATTGAATAAAAATGGAAGTTGAATAAAAATAAAAATGGAAGTTGCATAAAATTAAAATGGAAGTTCATTCAAGAAACGACTATACCTTACCGATCTACTTGGAAATTAAATAAAAGCGGAAGTTGAATGGAAAAGGAAATTGAATAAAAATTGATGTTCAATAAAAATAAAAATGGAAGTTGCACAAAATTAGCAATAAAAGTTTATTGAAGAAACCACTATACCTTAACAATCTGTCTGGAAATTAAATAAAAAAGGAAGTTGAATAAAAAAGGAAATTGAATACAAATGGAAGTTGAATAAAAATAAAAATGAAAGTTCATTCAAGAAACCACTATACCTTAAAGATCTATTTGGAAATTAAATAAAAAAAAGGAAGTTAAATAGAAAAGGAAATTGAATAAAAATGGAAGTTGAATATGAGTAAAAATTGAAGTTGCATAAAATTAACGATGAAAGTTCTTTCAAGAAACCACTCTACCATAACGATCTATTTGGAGATTAAATAAAAATGAAGTTGAACAGAAAAGAAAATTGAATAAAAATGGAAGTTGAAGAAAAATAAAAATGGAAGTTGCATCAAAATTGAAAATGGAAGTTCATTCAAGAAACCACTATACCTTAACGATTTATTTGGAAATTAAATAAAAAAAAGGAAGTTGAATAGAAAAGGAAATTGAATAAAAATGGAAGTTGAATAAAAATAAAAATAGAAGTTGCATAAAATTAACAATGAAAGTTCATTCAACAAACCACTATACCTTAACGACTTATTTGGAAATTATAGAAAAAAGGAAGTTGAATAGAAAAGAAATTCAATAAAAATGGAAGTTGAATAAAAATAAAATTGGAAGTTGCATCAAAATTGAAAATAGAAGTTCATTCAAGAAACCACCATACCTTGACAATCTATTTGGAAATTAAATAAAAAAGGAAGTTGAATAGAAAAGGAAATTGAATAATAATGGAAGTTGAATAAAATAAAAATGGAAGTTGCATTAAATTATATGGAAGTTCATTCAAGAAACGACTATACCTTAACGATCTAGTTGGAAATTAAATAAAAATGCAAGTTGAATGGAAAAGGGAATTGAATAAAAATTAGTGTTCAATGAAAATAAAAATGGAAGTTGCACAAAAATAACAATAAAAGTTAATTGAAGAAACCACTATAACTTAACGATCTATCGTTAAATTAAATAGAAATGGAAGTTGAGTAGAAAAGGAAATTGAAAACAAATGGAATTTGCATAAAAATAAAAAAGGAAGTTCATTCCAGAAACCACTATACCTTAACGATCTACTTGGAAATTAAAATAGAAAAGATAGTTGAATAGAAAAGGAAATTGAATAAAAATGGAAGTTCCATAAAATTAACATTGGAAGTTCATTCATGACACCATTATACCTTAACGACCTATTTGGAAATTAAATAAAAAAAAGAAGTTGAATAGAAAAGGAAATTGAATAAAAATGGAAGTTGAATAAAAATAAAAATGGAAGTTGCATTAAAACTGAAAATGGAAGTTCATTTAAAAAACAACTATACCTTAACGATCTATTTGGGAATTAAATAAAAAAAGAAGTTGAATAGATAAGGAAATTGAATAAAAATGGAAGTTGAATAAAAATAAAAATGGAAGTTGCATCAAAAATGAAAATGGAAGTTCATTCAAAAAACCACTATACCTTAACAATCTATTTGGAAATTAAATAAAAAAGGAAGTTGAATAGAAAACGAAATTGAATAAAAATGGAAGTTGAATGGAAAAGGACATTGAAAAAAAATTGATGTTCAGTAAAAATAAAAATGGAAGTTGCATAAAATTAACAATTAAAGTTTATTGAAGAAACCACTATACCTTAACCATCTATCTCGAAATTAAATAAAAAAGGAAGTTGTATAGAAAAAGGAAATTTAATACAAATGGAAGTTGGATAAAAATAAAAATGGAAGTTCATTCAAGTAACCACTATGCCTTAACGATCTATTCGGACATTAAATAAAAAAAGGAAGTTGCAATGAAAAGGAAATGGAATAAAAATGGGTAAAAATAAAAATGGAAGTTGTATAAGATTAACAATGGAAGTTCATTCAAGAAACTATTATACCTTAACGATCTCTTTGGAAATTAAATAAAAATGGAATTTGAATAAAAATAAAAATAGAAGTTTTATAAAATTAAAATGGAAGTGAATTCAAGAAACGACTATACCTTAACGATCTATTTGGAAATTAAACAAAAATGGAAGTTGAATGGAAAAGGAAATTGAATGAAAATTGATGTTTAATAAAAATAAAAAAGGAAGTAGCATAAAAGTGACAATAAAAGTTCATTGAAGAAACCATTATACCTTAACGATCTATCTGGAAATTAAATAAAAAACGAAGTTGAATAGAAATGGAAATTGAATACAAATGGAAGTTGAATAAAAATAAAAATGGAAGTTCATTCAAGAAACCACTGTACCATAACGATCTATTTGGAAATTAAATAAAAAAGGAAGTTGAATAAAAATGGAAGTTGAATAAAAATAAAAATGAAAGTTGCATAAAATTAACAATGGAAGTTGCATAAAATTAACAATGGAAGTTCATTCAAGAAACCATTATACCTTACCGATCTATTTGGAAATTAAATAAAGAAGAAAGCTGAGTGGAAAAGGAATTGAATAAAAATGGAAGTTGAATAAAAAAAAATTGAAGTTGCATAAAATTAAAATGGATGTTCATTCAAAACACGACTATACCTTAACGATCTATTTTGAAATTAAATAAAAATGGAAGTTGAATAGAAAAGGAAATTGAATAAAAATTAATGTTCAATAAAAATAAAAATCGAAATTGCATAAAATTAACATTAAAAGTTCATTGAAGAAAACAACTATACATTAACGATCAATCTAGAAATTCAGTAAAAAAGCAAGTTAAATAGAAAAGGAAATTGAATACAAATGGAAGTTGAATAAAAATAAAAAATGGAACTTGCATCAAAATTGAAAATGGAAGTTCATTGAAGAATCGATTATACCTTAACGATCAATTGGGAAATTAAATAAAAAAGGAAGTTGAATAGAATAGGATATTGAAAAAAAAAAAAATTGAAGCTAAATAAAAATAAAAATGGAAGTTGCATAAATATAAAAATGGAAGTTCATTCAAGAAACCACTATACCTTAACGATCTATTTGGAAATTAAATTAAAATGGAAGTTGAATGGAAAAGGACATTGAATAAAAATTGATGTTCAATAAAAATAAAAAAGGAAGTTGCTTAAAAGTTCATTGAAGAAACCACTATACCCTAACGATCTATCTGGAAATTAAATAAATAAGGAAGTTGAATAGAAAAGGAAATTGAATACAAATGGAAGTTGAATAAAAATAAAAATTGAAGTTGCCTAAAATTATTATGGAAGTTCATTCAAGAAACGACTATAACTTAATGATCTATTTGGAAATTAAATTAAAATGGAAGTTGAATGGAAAAGGACATTGAATAAAAATTGATGTCCAATAAAAATAAAAATGGAAGTTGAATAGAAAAGGAAATTGAATAAAAATGGAAGTTGAATAAAAATAAAAATGGAAGTAGTATAAAATTAACAATGGAAGTACATTCATGAAACCACTATAACTTAACGATATATTTGGAAATTAAATGAAAAAGGAAGTCGAATAGAAAAGGAAATTGAATAAAAATGGAAGGTGAATAAAAATAAAAATGGAAGTTGCATAAAATTAAAACGGAAGTGTAGACACCCCATTTTTGACCGTCCTCAAGACTTGGACGTCACCGTTGGAACACTCGGTGATCATCCATGTTTGTGTTCGTTTAATAGCACAAAAATGAGCCCTTTTCAAGCCTAAGGGTGGTCAAACTTGCTCAAACCACAAAACACTCTTAAGATACAACAAAGAGGGTTAAAAAACAGAACTTTTTTGTGTTATAGACCAGGCACAAAATGTTTTAAAGCAAGCAAAAAATAGAGTGCAAAAATGGGGTATAAAGTAAGTTCCTTACCCTTGAAGCTTTTCTTCACAAAGGTTGGAGTAGTTGGTCCTTGAGCTCCAAACCAGTCAAGAACACTAAAAACCAGCCCTTAGAACCTCAGTTGCAAGGAGAAGGTGAGACACTAGGTGCTTGTGTGCAATGTGTGAACTTAAGGCACCTAGTGTACTAAATAAGCAAGAAAGGAGAGAGATAAGATAGATATATGATCTAACCTAAAACCAGAGCTTGCCTCTCTCTAAAATGGCTGAAACCTCTCAAGAAATCCCAACCTTAAGCCAAGAGGAAGAGCCTTCTTATATAGAACTTGTAAGACTTACAAGCTAAGCAACTAAGGCTCATCCCTCCATACACGTGTATGGAGGGGAAGCAATTGCACACAGCTGTCTGAAAATATCTCAGAAAGCAAGTGCCACAGTAGTCGGCAGGGGCAAAATGGTTCATTTCGCCAAAAAGAGTGCGACCGGCACAATATAGTGCCGGTGGCACACCAGCCAGCCGTGACCTCTAGCCACAGCCGGGTGTATATGGGATGCCTCACAAAGCATTCCCTGCCTTCCCAAGGCAAAACAAAAGTGTTTGGTGCAAAACCAAACATCAAACGGTCGAGTTCGGAGGTCCTGAGCAAGGCGCGCGTAGCGAGAACTCCGGAATCTCC
>JAPPVO010005572.1:0-11366 GCA_030407325.1 Camellia japonica | reverse complement strand
TCTGCCACTGTGCAGGAGAATCCGTATGGTGTTTGAGGTTCGAACCCTAATGCGTGAGAAATGGTAAGTAAACGCCGTATTTACATATCTGCCACTGTGCAGGAGAATCCGTATAGGTGTTCGAGTGTTCGAAAATGCGTGAGAATGGAATACGCCGTATTTACATATCTGCCACTGTGCAGGAGAATCCGTATAGGTGTTCGAGTGTTCGAACCCTAATGCGTGAGAAATGGTAAGTAAACGCCGTATTTACATATCTGCCACTGTGCAGGAGAATCCGTATAGGTGTTCGAGTGTTCGAACCCTAATGCGTGAGAAATGGTAAGTAAACGCCGTATTTACATATCTGCCACTGTGCAGGAGAATCCGTATAGGTGTTCGAGTGTTCGAACCTAATGCGTGAGAAATGGTAAGTAAACGCCGTATTTACATATCTGCCACTGTGCAGGAGAATCCGTATAGGTGTTCGAGTGTTCGAATAATGCGTGAGAAATGGTAAGTAAACGCCGTATTTACATATCTGCCACTGTGCAGGAGAATCCGTATAGGTGTTCGAGTGTTCGAACCTAATGCGTGAGAAATGGTAAGTAAACGCCGTATTTACATATCTGCCACTGTGCAGGAGAATCCGTATAGGTGTTCGAGTGTTCGAACCTAATGCGTGAGAAATGGTAAGTAAACGCCGTATTTACATATCTGCCACTGTGCAGGAGAATCCGTATAGGTGTTCGAGTGTTCGAACCCTAATGCGTGAGAAATGGTAAGTAAATATGTAAATACGGCGTTTACTTACCATTTCTCACGCATTAGGGTTCGAACACTCGAACACCTATACGGATTCTCCTGCACAGTGGCAGATATGTAAATACGGCGTTTAGCTACCATTTCTCACGCATTAGGGTTCGAACACTCGAACACCTTTACGGATTCTCCTGCACAGTGGCAGATATGTAAATACGGCGTTTACTTACCATTTCTCACGCATTAGGGTTCGAACACTCGAACACCTATACGGATTCTCCTGCACAGTGGCAGATATGTAAATATGGCGTTTATTCACCATTTCTCACGCATTCGGATTCTCCTGCACAGTGGCAGATATGTAAATACGGCGTTTACTTACCATTTCTCACGCATTACGGTTCGAACACTCGAACACCGATACGGATTCTCCTGCACAGTGGCAGATATGTAAATACGGCGTTTACTTACCAATTCTCACGCATTAGGGTTCGAAAACTCGAACACCTATACGGATTCTCCTGCACAGTGGCAGATATGTAAATACGGCGTTTACTTACCATTTCTCACGCATTAGGGTTCGAACACTCGAACACCTATACGGATTCTCCGGCACAGTGGCAGATATGTAAATACGGCGTTTACTTACCATTTCTCACACATTACGGTTCGAAGTCGCAAACACCTATACGGATTCTCCTGCACAGTGGCAGATATGTAAATATGGCGTTTACACACCATTTCTCATGCATTCGGATTCTCCTGCACAGTGGCAGATATGTAAATACGGCGTTTACTAACCATTTCTCATGCATTACGGTTCGAACCCTCGAACACCGATACGGATTCTCCTGCACAGTGGCAGATATGTAAATACGGCGTTTACTTACCAATTCTCACGCATTAGGGTTCGAAAACTCGAACACCTATACGGATTCTCCTGCACAGTGGCAGATATGTAAATACGGCGTTTACGTACCATTTCTGACGCATTAGGGTTCGAACTCGCGAACACCTCTGCGGATTCTCCTGCACAGTGGCAGATATGTAAATATGGCGTTTACTCACCATTTCTCACGCATTCGGATTCTCCTGCACAGTGGCAGATATGTAAATACGGCGTTTACTTACCATTTCCCACGCATTCGGGTTCGAACACTCGAATACCTATACGGATTCTCCTGCACAGTGGCAGATATGTAAATACGGCGTTTACTTACCATTTCTCACGCATTAGGGTTCGAACACTCGAACACCTATACGGATTCTACTGCACAGTGGCAGATATGTAAATACGGCGTTTACTTACCATTTCTCACGCATTACGGTTCGAACACTCGAACACCTATACGGATTCTCCTGCACAGTGGCAGATATGTAAATACGGCGTTTACTTTCCATTTCTCACGCATTACGGTTCGAACACTCGAACACCTATACGGATTCTCCAGCACAGTGGCAGATATGTAAATACGGCGTTTACTTACCATTTCTCACGCATTACGGTTCTAACACTCGAACACCTATACGGATTCTCCTACACTGTGGCAGATATGTAAATATGGCGTTCACTTACCATTTCTCATGCATTACGGTTCGAACACTTGAACACCTATACGGATTCTCCTACATAGTGGCAGATATGTAAATATGGCGTTTACTTACCATTTCTCACGCATTAGGGTTCGAAAACTCGAACACCTATACGGATTCTCCTGCATAGTGGCAGATATGTAAATACGGCATTTACTTACCATTTCTCACGCATTGGGGTTCGAACTCGCGAACACCTCTACGGATTCTCCTGCACAGTGGCAGATATGTAAATATGGCGTTTACTCACCATTTCTCATGCATTCGGATTCTCCTGCACAGTGGCAGATATGTAAATACGGCGTTTACTTACCATTTCTCACGCATTACGGTTCGAACCCTCAAACACCGATACGGATTCTCCTGCACAGTGGCAGATATGTAAATACGGCGTTTACTTACCATTTCTCACGCATTAGGGTTCGAAAACTCGAACACCTATACGGATTCTCCTGCACAGTGGCAGATATGTAAATACGGCGTTTACTTACCATTTCTCACGCATTAGGGTTCGAACACTCGAACACCGATATGGATTCTCATGTAAAGTGGCAGATATGTAAATACGGCGTTTACTTACCATTACTCACGCATTAGGCTTCGAAAACTCGAACACCTATACGGATTCTCCTGCACTGCGGCAAATATGTAAGTACGGCATTTACTTACCGTTTCTCACGCATTCGGATTCTCCTGCACAGTGGCAGATATGTAAATACGGCGTTTACTAACCATTTCTCATGCATTACGGTTCGAACCCTCGAACACCGATACGGATTCTCCTGCACAGTGGCAGATATGTAAATACGGCGTTTACTTACCAATTCTCACGCATTAGGGTTCGAAAACTCGAACACCTATACGGATTCTCCTGCACAGTGACAGATATGTAAATACGGCGTTTACTTACCATTTCTCACGCATTAGGGTTCGAACACTCGAACACCTATACGGATTCTCCGGCACAGTGGCAGATATGTAAATACGGCGTTTACTTACCATTTCTCACGCATTAGGGTTCGAACACTCGAACACCTTTACGGATTCTCCTGCATAGTGGCAGATATGTAAATACGGCGTTTACTTACCATTTCTCACGCATTAGGGTTCGAACACTCGAACACCTATACGGATTCTCCTGCACAGTGGCAGATATGTAAATACGGCGTTTACTTACCATTTCTCACGCATTACGGTTCGAAGTCGCGAACACCTATACGGATTCTTTTACACAGTGGTAGATATGTAAATATGGCGTTCACTTACCATTTCTCATGCATTACGGTTCGAACACTTGAACACCTATACGGATTCTCCGGCATAGTGGCAGATATGTAAATATGGCGTTTACTTACCATTTCTCACGCATTAGGGTTCGAAAACTCGAACACCTATACGGATTCTCCTGCACAGTGGCAGATATGTAAATACGGCGTTTACGTACCATTTCTCACGCATTAGGGTTCGAACTCGCGAACACCTCTACGGATTCTCCTGCACAGTGGCAGATATGTAAATATGGCGTTTACTCACCATTTCTCACGCATTCGGATTCTCCTGCACAGTGGCAGATATGTAAATACGGCGTTTACTTACCATTTCCCACGCATTAGGGTTCGAACACTCGAACACCTATACGGATTCTCCTGCACAGTGGCAGATATGTAAATACGGCGTTTACTTACCATTTCTCACGCATTAGGGTTCGAACACTCGAACACCTATACGGATTCTCCTGCACAGTGGCAGATATGTAAATATGGCGTTTACTCACCATTTCTCACGCATTACGGTTCGACCACTCGAACACCTATACGGATTCTCCTACACAGTGGCAGATATGTAAATACGGCGTTTACTTACCATTTCTCACGCATTACGGTTCGAAGTCGCGAACACCTCTACGGATTCTCCTGCACAGTGGCAGATATGTAAATATGGCGTTTACTCAGCATTTCTCACGCATACGGATTCTCCTGCACAGTGGCAGATATGTAAATACGGCGTTTAATTACCATTTCTCACGCATTACGGTTCGAACACTCAAACACCTATACGGATTCTCCTGCACAATGGCAGATCTGTAAATACGGCGTTTCCTTACCATTTCCCGCGCATTAGGGTTCGAACACCCGAACACCTATATGGATTCTCCTGCATAGTGGCAGATATGTAAATACGGCATTTACTTACCATTTCTCACGCATTGGGGTTCGAACTCGCGAACACCTCTACGGATTCTCCTGCACAGTGGCAGATATGTAAATATGGCGTTTACTCACCATTTCTCATGCATTCGGATTCTCCTGCACAGTGGCAGATATGTAAATACGGCGTTTACTTACCATTTCTCACGCATTACGGTTCGAACCCTCAAACACCGATACGGATTCTCCTGCACAGTGGCAGATATGTAAATACGGCGTTTACTTACCATTTCTCACGCATTAGGGTTCGAAAACTCGAACACCTATACGGATTCTCCTGCACAGTGGCAGATATGTAAATACGGCGTTTACTTACCATTTCTCACGCATTAGGGTTCGAACACTCGAACACCTATACGGATTCTCCGGCACAGTGGCAGATATGTAAATACGGCGTTTACTTACCATTTCTCACACATTACGGTTCGAAGTCGCGAACACCTATACGGATTCTCCTGCACAGTGGCAGATATGTAAATATGGCGTTTACTCACCATTTCTCATGCATTCGGATTCTCCTGCACAGTGGCAGATATGTAAATACGGCGTTTACTAACCATTTCTCATGCATTACGGTTCGAACCCTCGAACACCGATACGGATTCTCCTGCACTGTGGCAGATATGTAAATACGGCGTTTACTTACCAATTCTCACGCATTAGGGTTCGAAAACTCGAACACCTATACGGATTCTCCTGCACAGTGACAGATATGTAAATACGGCGTTTACTTACCATTTCTCACGCATTAGGGTTCGAACACTCGAACACCTATACGGATTCTCCGGCACAGTGGCAGATATGTAAATACGGCGTTTACTTACCATTTCTCACGCATTAGGGTTCGAAAACTCGAACACCTTTACGGATTCTCCTGCATAGTGGCAGATATGTAAATACGGCGTTTACTTACCATTTCTCACGCATTAGGGTTCGAACACTCGAACACCTATACGGATTCTCCGGCACAGTGGCAGATATGTAAATACGGCGTTTACTTACCATTTCTCACACATTACGGTTCGAAGTCGCGAACACCTATACGGATTCTTTTACACAGTGGTAGATATGTAAATATGGCGTTCACTTACCATTTCTCATGCATTACGGTTCGAACACTTGAACACCTATACGGATTCTCCGGCATAGTGGCAGATATGTAAATATGGCGTTTACTTACCATTTCTCACGCATTAGGGTTTGAAAACTCGAACACCTATACGGATTCTCCTGCACAGTGGCAGATATGTAAATACGGCGTTTACTTACCATTTCTCACGCATTAGGGTTCGAAAACTCGAACACCTATACGGATTCTCCTGCACAGTGGCGGATATGTAAATACGGCGTTTACTTTCCTATTCTTATGCATTAGGGTTAGAACGCTCGAACACCTGTACGGATTCTCCTGCACAGTGGCAGATATGTAAATACGGCGTTTTCTTACAATTTCTCACGCATTACGGTTCGAACACTCGAACACCTATACGGATTCTCCTGCACAGTGGCAGATATGTAAATACGGCGTTTACTTTCCTATTCTCATGCATTAGCGTTCGAACTCTCGAACACCTATACGGATTCTCATGCCCGGTGACAGATATGTAAATACAACGTTTACTTACCATTTCTCACGCATTACGGTTTGAACACTCGAACACCTATACGGATTCTGCCGCACAGTGGCAGATATGTAAATACGGCGTTTACTTAACATTTCTCACGCATTACGGTTCGAAACTCGAACTCCTATACGGATTCTCCTGCACAGTGGCAGATATGTAACTACGGCGTTTACTTTCCTATTCTCATGCATTAGCGTTCGAACGCTCGAACACCTATACGGATTCTCCTGCCCAGTGGCAGATATGTAAATACGGCGTTTACTTACCATTTCTCACGGATTAGGGTTCGAACACACGAACACCTATACGGATTCTCTTGCACAGTGGCAGATATGTAAATACGGGTTTACTTACCATTTCTCACGCATTACGGTTCGAACACTCGAACACCTATACGGATTCTCCTGGACAGTGGCAGATATGTAAATACGGCGTTTACTTACCATTTCTCAAGCATTAGGGTCCGAACACTCGAACACCTGTACGGATTCTCCTGCACAGTGGCAGATATGTAAATATGGCGTTTACTTACCATTTCTCACGCATTACGGTTCAAACACTCGAACACCTATACGGCTGCACAGTGGGAGAGATGTAAATACGGCGTTTACTTACCATTTCTCAAACATTTGGGTTTGAACACTCGAACACCTATACGGATTCTCCTGCACAGTGGCAGATATGTAAATACGGCGTTTACTCACCATTTCTCACGCATTACGGTTCGAAACTCGAAGACCTATACGGATTCACCTGCACAGTGGCAGATATGTAAAAACGGCGTTTACTTACCTATTCTCATGCATTAGGGTTTGAACGCTCGAACACCTATACGGATTCTCCTGCACAGTGGCAGATATGTAAATACGGCGTTTACTTACCGTTTCTCACGGATTAGGGTTCGAACACTCGAACACCTATACGGATTCTCCTGCACAGTGGCAGATATGTAAATACGGCGTTTACTTATCATTTCTCACGCATTATGGTTCGAACACTCGAACACCTATACGGATTCTCCTACACAGTGGCAGATATGTAAATACGGCGTTTCCTTACCATTTCTCAAGCACTAGGGTCCGAACACTCGAACACCTATATGGATCCTCCTGCACAGTGGCAGATATGTATATACGGCGTTTACTTACCATTTCTCATGCATTACGGTTCGAACACTCGAACACCTATACAGATTCTCCTGCACAGTGGCAGATATGTAAACACGGCGTTTACATACCATTTCTCACGCATTAGGGTTCGAACACTCAAACCTATACAGATTCTCCTGCACAGTGGCAGATATGTAAATACGGCGTTTACTTTCCTATTCTCAAGCATTAGGGTTCCAATGCCCGAACACCTATACGGATTCTCCTGCACAGTGGCAGATAAGTGATAAACTGCATAAAACAGTGCGGTGCGCAAAATAGCGCCAGTGTAAACTGCACAAAACAGTGCGGTGCGCAAAATAGCACGAGTGATAAACTGCACAAAACAGTGCGCTGCGCAAAATAGCGCGAGTGATAAACTGCACAAAACAGTGCGCTGCGCAAAATAGCGCGAGTGTAAACTGCACAAAACAGTGCGCTGCGCAAAATAGCGCGAGTGATAAACTGCACAAAACAGTGCGGTGCGGAAATAGCGCGAGTGATAAACTGCACAAAACAGTGCGGTGCGCAAAATAGCGCGAGTGATAAACTGCACAAAACAGTGCGCTGCGCAAAATAGCGTGAGTGATAAACTGCACAAAATAGTGCGGTGCGCAAGATAGCGCCAGTGTAAACTGCACAAAACAGTGCGGTGCGCAAAATAGCGCGAGTGATAAACTGCACAAAACAGTGCGCTGCGCAAAATAGCGCGAGTGATAAACTGCACAAAACAGTGCGTGCGCAAGATAGCGCCAGTGTAAACTGCACAAAACAGTGCGGTGCGCAACATAGCGCGAGTGATAAACTGCACAAAACAGTGCGCTGCGCAAAATAGCGCGAGTGATAAACTGCACAAAACAGTGCGCTGCGCAAAATAGCGCGAGTGATAAACTGCACAAAACAGTGCGCTGCGCAAAATAGCGCGAGTGTAAACTGCACAAAACAGTGCGCTGCGCAAAATAGCGCGAGTGATACACTGCACAAAAAACAGTCCGGTGCGGAAAATAGCGCGAGTGATAAACTGCACAAAACAGTGCAGTGCGCAAAATAGCGCGAGTGATAAACTGCACAAATAGTGCACTGCGCAAAATAGCGTGAGTGATAAACTGCACAAAACAGTGCGGTGCGCAAAATAGCGCGAGTGTAAACTGCACAAAACAGTGCGGTGCGCAAAATAGCGCGAGTGATAAACTGCACAAAACAGTGCGCTGCGCAAAATAGCGCGAGTGTAAACTGCAGAAAACAGTGCGGTGCGCAAAATAGCGCGAGTGATAAACTGCACAAAACAGTGCGCGGCGCAAAATAGCGCGAGTGTAAACTGCACAAAACAGTGCGCTGCGCAAAAATAACGCGAGTGATAAACTGCACAAAACAGTGCGCTGCGCAAAATAGCGCGAGTGATAAGCTGCACAAAACAGTGGGCTGCGCAAAATAGCGCGAGTGTAAACTGCACAAAACAGTGCGGTGCGCAAAATAGCGCGAGTGATAAACTGCACAAAATAGTGCGCTGCGCAAAATAGCGCGAGTGATAAACTGCACAAAACAGTGCGCTGCGCAAAATAGCGCGAGTGATAAACTGCACAAAACAGTGCGCTCCGCAAAATAGCGCGAGTGATAAACTGCACAAAACAGTACGGTGCACAAAATAGCGCGAGTGTAAACTGCACAAAACAGTGCGCTGCGCAAAATAGCGCGAGTGTAAACTGCACAAAACAGTGCGCTGCGCAAAATAGCGCGAGTGTAAACTGCACAAAACAGTGCGGTGCGCAAAATAGCGCGAGTGATAAACTGCACAAAACAGTGCGCTGCGCAAAATAGCGCGAGTGTAAACTGCACAAAACAGTGCGCTGCGCAAAATAGCGCGAGTGATAAACTGCACAAAACAGTCCGGTGCGGAAAATAGCGCGAGTGATAAACTGCACAAAACAGTGCGGTGCGCAAAATAGCGCGAGTGATAAACTGCACAAAACAGTTCGCTGCGCAAAATAGCGCGAGTGATAAACTGCACAAAACAGTGCGCTGCGCAAAATAGCGCGAGTGTAAACTGCACAAAAAAGTGCGCTGCGCAAAATAGCGCGAGTGATAAACTGCACAAAACAGTCCGGTGCGGAAAATAGCGCGAGTGATAAACTGCACAAAACAGTGCGGTGCGCAAAATAGCGCGAGTGATAAACTGCACAAAACAGTGCGCTGCGCAAAATAGCGTGAGTGATAAACTGCACAAAATAGTGCGGTGCGCAAGATAGCGCCAGTGTAAACTGCACAAAACAGTGCGGTGCGCAAAATAGCGCGAGTGATAAACTGCACAAAACAGTGCGCTGCGCAAAATAGCGCGAGTGATAAACTGCACAAAACTGTGCGGTGCGCAAGATAGCGCCAGTGTAAACTGCACAAAACAGTGCGGTGCGCAAAATAGCGCGAGTGATAAACTGCACAAAACAGTGCGCTCCGCAAAATAGCGCGAGTGATAAACTGCACAAAACAGTACGGTGCACAAAATAGCGCGAGTGTAAACTGCACAAAACAGTGCGCTGCGCAAAATAGCGCGAGTGTAAACTGCACAAAACAGTGCGCTGCGCAAAATAGCGCGAGTGTAAACTGCACAAAACAGTGCGGTGCGCAAAATAGCGCGAGTGATAAACTGCACAAAACAGTGCGCTGCGCAAAATAGCGCGAGTGTAAACTGCACAAAAAGTGCGCTGCGCAAAATACGGCGAGTGATAAACTGCACAAAACAGTCCGGTGCGGAAAATAGCGCGAGTGATAAACTGCACAAAACATTGCGGTGCGCAAAATAGCGCGAGTGATAAACTGCACAAAACAGTGCGCTGCGCAAAATAGCGTGAGTGATAAACTGCACAAAACAGTGCGGTGCGCAAGATAGCGCCAGTGTAAACTGCACAAAATAGTGCGGTGCGCAAAATAGCGCGAGTGATAAACTGCACAAAACAGTGCGCGGCGCAAAATAGCGCGAGTGTAAACTGCACAAAACAGTGCGCTGCGCAAAAATAACGCGAGTGATAAACTGCACAAAACAGTGCGCTGCGCAAAATAGCGCGAGTGATAAGCTGCACAAAACAGTGGGCTGCGCAAAATAGCGCGAGTGTAAACTGTACAAAACAGTGCGGTGCGCAAAATAGCGCGAGTGATAAACTGCACAAAATAGTGCGTTGCGCAAAATAGCGCGAGTGATAAACTGCACAAAACCGTGTGCTGCGCAAAATAGCGTGAGTGATAAACTGCACAAAACAGTGCGCGACCCAAAATAACGCGAGTGTAAACTCCACAAAACAGTGCGCTGCGCAAAAATAACGGGAGTGATAAACTGCACAAAACAGTGCGCTGCGCAAAATAGCGCGAGTGATAAACTGCACAAAACAGTGCGCTCCGCAAAATAGCGCGAGTGATAAACTGCACAAAACAGTCCGGTGCCCAAAATAGCGCGAGTGTAAACTGCACAAAACAGTGCGCTGCGCAAAATAGCGCGAGTGTAAACTGCACAAAACAGTGTGCTGCGCAAAAATAACGCGAGTGATAAACTGCACAAAACAGTGCGCTGCGCAAAATAGCGCGAGTGATAAACTGCACAAAACACTGCGCTGCGCAAAATAGCGCGAGTGTAAACTGCAGAAAACAGTGCAGTGCGCAAAATAGCGCGAGTGATAAACTGCACAAAACAGTGCGCGGCGCAAAATAGCGCGAGTGTAAACTGCACAAAATAGTGCGCTGCGCAAAAATAACGCGAGTGATAAACTGCACAAAACAGTGCGCTGCGCAAAATAGCGCGAGTGATAAGCTCCACAAAACAGTGGGCTGCGCAAAATAGCGCGAGTGTAAACTGTACAAAACAGTGCGGTGCGCAAAATAGCGCGAGTGATAAACTGCACAAAATAGTGCGCTGCGCAAAATAGCGCGAGTGATAAACTGCACAAAACAGTGCGCTGCGCAAAATAGCGCGAGTGATAAACTGCACAAAACAGTGCGCTCCGCAAAATAGCGCGAGTGATAAACTGCACAAAACAGTACGGTGCACAAAATAGCGCGATTGTAAA
>JAPPVO010005571.1:0-30211 GCA_030407325.1 Camellia japonica | reverse complement strand
AATCTGCATCATCGAAATCTCCATCGATCGCCAAGTTCATCCCAAAGTAATCTTCCACAAAAATAATAACGTAATCTTCAGATTCCAAAATTGAAAACCACGTAAAATATACAAAAGGGTAAAATAGGTATTTTATCAACTAAACTAACATTCAGGGACCTTAGACACCAGAAAATATTATTGTGGATCTCTTCTCATACTAAAAGTTGGATAGGGACCTTAGACCAATTTTCCCAATCAAAAGATGCCTTTTTTTAGTAATTTTAGAAAAAACTAGGAAGGATAGCGGATAGGGTATGATTCACCCAAAAACGAATAGGGTATGTGTCAAAATTATTGTGGGTTCTCGATTGTTCGTGGTCATATTTTTTATTAATCATAATTTATCATGGTATTTATATTTTTTAATCACTCACAAATTTATGGACTTAATTCTATTTACTAATCAAAATACCATTAAAATATTACGCGACAATTTTGGTTTAGGATGTCCTAAAAAAGTGCACTTTTTGACTTATTGTTGGGTTTGATGTGATGTGTTAGAGAGGTGATGTGATTTAAATAAGATGATGTGACTTAAATAAGATAGTGACTTTTTGACTTTTTGGCTTATTTAGTACATGCCAAACTAGCCCTAAGACTAACAGATAACTTTTCTCTCATACTATTCAAAAGGTTATAGACTCAAAAATTATGCTAAAAATTTAATTTAGGCCTCGTTTGAGAACAGACTAATTTAGTAATTTTTTGGTTATTTGGCTAAAATATGAACTAAAAAAAAATTAGTATGTTTGATATGACTTTTTGACTTTTTACGAAAAGATGTGCAAAAAGTAGAGAGAAAAGAAAATCTTTGACTTTTTAGTATGGGTTGTTGGCTTTTTGATTTTTTTAGTAACTTTTTGACTTTTTGACTAAAAAAGTCATTTGTCAAACGAGGCCTAAATGTCGGATCCATATTGTATGAATCTCACACCCATATGAAACATTTAATAAAATTTTTTATACCTCTAACAATATTCATCTTTATTTATGCCACTTCTCTCCGCTCCTGATCCGACTCTCTCTCATTATACTCTTCTCCACTTCCACTCAAACCCACAAATTCAATATTAAAATTAAAAATCTGTTCAAAAAACACAAAATATTAAAATTAAAAATTATATTTATAATTAAAAAATATATATTATATACGGAGTATTATATATATATTAAAATTATATTATATATACAAATATAACAGTAACTCAATAATACATTCTATGAATATTATATATGTTACATAAAAATTTAATAATATATATATATATATATGTATTATTATTTATTTATTATTATATTTACTAGTCGTGTAGGGTTGGGATAAAAAAATACTCTTCCCCGCTCCTACCCGAGCACCTTTGGGTTGCTCAAAAGTTTCTCAAATCTTATCATCCACTATTCAATTACCCTCAAGCCCATCTCATTGACACTCATATAGATATTACTAATTTGAATTGATGGCATTGTTGTAATTATAATAATAATAAATTATAAATATATCAATTCTGTTTTCACTCTATTTTTTACATATTTTTATAAAAAAATTAAAAATTATTCTAAACATACTTTATATTTAACAAAAACAATCAAAAAAATTATTAAAAATAACTTATTCCCCAAGAGAGAATTGATAATAAACATATGCATATGCATTAGTCATTAATTTTCTATTTACTGTGATACACTCAACTCTATATCTATCTATCTATATCTATATCTATATCTATATCTATCCATCTATATCTATATCTATATCTATACTTTACTATATATTAAGCAAAATGGGGGTTTTTAACCCCAAGCCTTGTGGAGTTCCAATCTCTCAATCTAAATTTCCTGATTTTTTGATTTAAAAAAAAAAAAAATCTTAGCATTTATTAACTTCTCCCGACTCTCAAGTCTTACCCTCATAATAACACTTTAATGCATTAAGAACAAGCATAAAAAAAATTCTTTGAAATCCAACACATATGAATTACTTGAAAAGTCTCAACACATATGATTATTATCCCTCATAATAACACTTTAATGTATTAAGAACAAGCATAGAAAAAATTTCTTAAAAAGTCCAACACATATAATTATTATCAAAATATTAAACTTTATTATAATATAATAAATAAAAAAAGACATTTAATTCATTGAAAAGTTCAACACGTATGATTATTATCAAAATATTAAACTTTAATATAATATAAAAAAAAAAGAAGACATTTAAGACAAAAAAAAATATTTAAAAATTACAATTCACATATATAGATAATTGTAAACACAATCCGTGTATAGCACGGGTGATATGCTAGTACTATATATTAAGCAAAGGGAGATTTTTAACCCCAAGCCTTGTGAGAGTTCCAATCTCCTAATCTAAATTTCCTGATTTTTTAATTTAAAAAAAAAAAACCTTAGCATTTATTAACTTCTCCCAACCCCAAAGTTTTACCCTCATAATAACACTTTATTGTATTAAGAACAATTATAAAAAAAATTTCTTGAAAAGTTCAACACATATGATTATTATCAAAATATTAAACTTTAATATAATATAAAAAAGGAAAAAAAGAAGACATTTAAAAAAAAAAAAAAAAGACATTTAAAATCGCAATTCACATATATAGATAACTAGTATATTACCCGTGCTATGCACGGATTGTGTTTACAATTATCTATATATGTGAATTGTGATTTTTAAATGTTTTTTTTTTTTTTAAATGTCTTCTTTTTTTCCTTTTTTTATATTAAATTAAAGTTTAATATTTTGATAATAATCATATGTGTTGGACTTTTTAATGAATTAAATGTCTTTTTTTTATTATATTATATTAAAGTTTAATATTTTGATAATAATCATATGTGTTGGACTTTTCAATAAAATTTTTTTATGCTTGTTCTCAATGCATTAAAATGTTATTATGAGGATAATAATTATATGTGTTAGGACTTTTCAAGGAATTCATATGTGTTGGATTTCAAAAAAAAAATTTTATACTTGTTCTTAATGCATTAAAGTATTATTATGATGTAAGACTTGGGAGTTGTGAGAAGTTAATAAATGGTAAGATTTTTTTTAAATCAAAAAATCAAGAAATTTAAATTGGGAGATTGGAGCTCCCACAAGGCTTGGGGTTAAAAACCCCTTTTGCTTATATATAGTATACTAGCATATCACCCGTGCTATGCACGGATTGTGTTTACAATTATCTATATATGTGAATTGTGATTTTTAAATTCTTTTTTTTTAAATGTCTTCTTTTTTTCTTTTTTTATATATATTAAAGTTTATTATTTTGATAATAATCATATGTGTTACTTTTCAAGGAATTAAATGTCTTTTTTTTATTATTATATTATATTAAAGTTTAATATTTTGATAATAATCATATGTGTTGGATTATTCAATAAATTTTTTTTATGTTTGTTCTTAATACATTAGTGTTATTATGAGGAATAATAATCATATGTGTTGGACTTTTCAAGAAATTCATATGTGTTGAATTTCAAAGAATTTTTTTTATGCTTGTTCTTAATGCATTAAAGTGTTATTATGAGGGTAAGACTTGGGAGTTGGAAGAAGTTAATAAATGCTAAGATTTTTATTTTTTTTTAAATCAAAAAATCAAGAAATTTAGATTGGAAGATTGGAGCTCTCACAAAAATTGGGGTTAAAAACCTCCTTTTGCTTAATACTAGCACTAGTCTATCACCCGTGCTATGCACGGAATAATTATAGATATTTTATATTTGTTTTAGATTTTTTTAAGATTTTTTATAAAAATAATTTAACAATCTTATCACTAATCATAGTGTATGAGAGAAGTTGAAAAGGGTACTGCAGTAACTATACATAGATTGTATCTATAATTATTTGTATGATGGGATTTTAAATGCTAATTAGGGGATTTTGACCAAATCAATAAATGCAGGCATACGAAAAGACATGTGGATTGAAAAAATTTAATAAATACTGATCAGGAAATTTTGACCAAATCAATAAATGTTGAGATTTTTTTTAAAATAAAAAATAAAAAATTTAGAAAATTCAGATTGGGATATTGAAACTCTCACAGGCCTTGGAGGTTAAAAACCTCATTTTGCTTAATATATAGTATAGATGATATATAATATAATATATATATATATAGATTATAAGATGAGAGAAATAAAGTGCTATCTTATTATAATGGAGGAGATCTTATAAAAAAAAAACGTGTAGACACGAATGCCCTCCTATTTTATTGTGTTTACAATTATCTATATATGTGAATTGTGATTTTTAAATGTTTTTTTTTTAAATGTCTTCTTTTTTTCTTTTTTATATTATATTAAAGTTTAATATTTTGATAATAATCATATGCGTTGGACTTTTCAATGAATTAAATGTCTTTTTTTTATTATATTATATTAAAGTTTAATATTTTGATAATAATCATATGTGTTGGACTTTTCAAGAATTTTTTTTTATATTTGTTCTTAATGCATTAAAATATTATTATGAGGGATAATAATCATATGTGTTGGACTTTTCAAGGAATTCATATGTGTTGGATTTCAAAGAATTTTTTTTATACTTGCTCTTAATGCATTAAAGTATTATTATGAGGGTAAGACTTGAGAGTTGGGAGATGTTAATAAATGCTAAGATTTTTTTTTTAAAAAAAAAAATCAAAAAATTAGGAAATTTAGATTGGAGATTGGAGCTCCCACAAGGCTTAGGGTTAAAAACCCCTTTTGCTTAATATATAGTATAGATATAGATATTAAAGTTTAATATTTTGATAATAATCATATGTGTTTGACTTTTCAAGAAATTTTTTTTATGCTTGTTTTTAATGCATTAAAGTATTATTATGAGGGATAATAATCATATCTGTTGAGAATTTTCAAGGAATTCATGTGTTAGATTTCGAATAATTTTTTTTTATGTTTGTTCTTAATGCATTAAAGTGTTATATGAGGGTAAGACTTGGGGGTTGGGAGAAGTTAATAAATGCTAAGTTTTTTTTTTTTATAAATAAAAAAATCAAGAAATTTAGATTGGGAGATTGAAACTCCCACAAGACTTGGGGTTAAAAACCCCCTTTTACTATAGATATGAACTAGCCTATCACCCGTGCTATGCACGGAATAATTATAAATATTTATATTTGTTTTAAATTTTTTTAATATATAAATTATGTTTTTTAAGATTTTTTATAAAAATAATTTAACAATCTTATCACTAATCATAGTGTATGAGAGAAGTTGAAAAGGGCACTGCATTAACTATACACAGATTATATCTATAATTATTTGTATGAGGAAATTTTAAATGCTGATCAGAGGATTTTGACTAAATCAATAAATGCAGACATGGGAAAAGACATGTGGATTTAAAAAAATTAATAAATGTTGATTAGGGAATTTTGACCAAATCAATAAATGCTGAGGTTTTTTTTTTAATGAAAAATTTAGAAAATTCAGATTGCGATATTGAAGCTCTCACAGGCTTTGAGGTTAAAAACTCCATTTTACTTAATATATAGTATAGAAGTATAGATATATATATATATATATAGATTATAAGATGAGAGAAATAAAGTGCTATCTTATTATAATGGAGGAGATCTTATAAGAAAACGTGTAGACATGAATACCCTCCTATTTTATTGCGTTTACAATTATTACTTATATATGTGAATTGTGATTTTTTTTTTTTTTAAATGTCTTCTTTTTGTCCTTTTTTATATTATATTAAAGTTTAATATTTTGATAATAATCATATGTGTTGAACTTTTCAAGAATTAAATGTATTTTTTTATTATATTATATTAAAGTTTAATATTTTGATAATAATCATATGTATTGGACTTTTCAAGAAATTTCTTTTATGCTTATTTTTAATACATTAAAGTGTTATTATGAGGGATAATAATCATATGTGTTGGGACTTTTCAAGGAATTCATATGTATTGGATTTCAAAGAATTTTTTTTTATACTTGTTCTTAATACATTAAAGTGTTATTATGAGGATAAGACTTGGGAGTTGAGAGAAGTTAATAAATGCTAAGATTTTTTATTTTTTTTAATCAAAAAATTAGAAAAATTAGATTGGGAGATTGGAGCTCCCACAAGGCTTGAGATTAAAAACCTCCTTTTACTTAATATAGTACTAGCCTATCACCCGTGCTATGCACGGGATAATTATAAATTTTTATATTTGTTTTTGATTTTTTTTAATATACAAATTATTTGTTTTAGATTTTTTATAAAAATAATTTAAAAATCTTATCACTAACCATAGTGTATTAGAGAAGTTGAAAAGAGTACTGCAGTAACTATGCACGGGTTATATCTATAATTATTTGTATGAGGGGATTTTGACCAAAAATCTCAAAAGGCATGTGAAAAGATAAAATTAAGATTAAGATATTGAAACTTCCATAATACATGGGGTTAGAAATGTCTTTTTTTTTCATTCGTTTATATCAAACCATGCCAGTTCTCTCTCTCTCTCTCTCTCTCTCTCTCTCTCTCTCTCTCTCAACTCATCAGCTAACTTAACTTTTATTACTGATTGGATAGCACCTACTTCTTCAACTCATATAATCTCTCTCAAAAAATTATTTGGCGTTACTGAACAGCACGTATCCGTATTTTCACCTTCTGTTATTTCTCAATTATTTAACAAAAAGATTAGAATTTCACTTTTTTTTGATCAATCAAAATACACTTAAAACACCCATCACAAATTAAATCAATTGATAGCTAAAAATACAATCACATTTTTGCTTATAATTTTTTTAAAAAAAACACAATGAGTTAAGTCAATTGATAATTGAAAAACATAATAACTTATTTTTTAAAAAACACAGTGAGTTAAAAAGATCAATTACAAATATTTTTTTTTTCAAAATGCAATCTAATCATCATCAATAATGAGTACTTTATGTGAACCTAATAAATACAATCTTATTTTTTTCCTTTCAAAAACACAATGAGTTAAAAATGAAATCACAAATTAAATCAATTCAAAGTTAAAAAAACACAAATAATTTTTTTCTTCAAAAAACAAAGTGAGTTTAAAAAATCAATTATAATTTTGTTTTTCAAAATACAATCTAATCATCATCAATAATAGATATTTTACGCGAACCTACCGAATACAATTCATTTTTTTTTTTCCAAAAAACATAGTGAGTTAAAAAATCAAATCACAAATTAAGCCAAATGATAGTTAAAAAACACAACAATTTTTTAAAAAAAACACAATGAGTTAAAAAAATCAATTACAAATTTTTTTCCTCAAAATACAATCTAATCATCATCAATTGGTAGTTAAAAATATAATCACATTTTTGCTCATAATAAAAAATAAAAAATAAACCCAGTGAGTTAAAAATCCAATCACAAATTAAGTCAATTGATAATTAAAAACACAATAATTTATTTTTTAAAAAACATAGTGAGTTAAAAAGATCAATTACAAATTATTATTTTTTTCAAAATACAATCTAATCATCATCAATAATTGGTACATTATGTGACACTAATGAGTACAATCCATTTTATTTTTCAAAAAACACAGTGAGTTAAAAATCAAATCACAAATTAAGTGAATTGATAGTTAAAAAAACACAATAAATTTTTTTTTCAAAAACACATTGAGTTAAAAAATCAATTATAATTTTTTTTTCAAAATACAATCTAATCATTATCAATAATTGGTACTTTAAAAATCAAATCACAAAAAATCAAATCAAATCAAATCACAAATATTTTTATGTTATCTAATTACAATCATATTTTTTCATAAACAATTGTAAAGAAGAACCATTAAAACAGTAAATAAAAGATTAAATCACATTAAAAAAAATTGAACTAATTACAATACAATCACATTAAAAAAAAAGAACCATTGAATAAACTACGATCACATCACATTTTCCCATAATAAAAAAAAATGAAAAAAAAGAACGATTGACTAACTACAATCACATTAAAAAAAAAAAAAAACCATTGGACTAACTATAATCACATTTTTCTCTTTATGAGTGTTTATGTTTATCTAACTTCAATCATATTAAAAAATAAAATTAAAACAGTAAATAAAAAGATTAAATCACATTAAAAAAAGAACAATTGAACAAATTACAATCACATCACATTTTTCCTATAATAAAATAAATAAATGAAAAAAAAGAACCATTGAACTACTACAATTATATTAAAAAAAGAATCATTGAACTAATTATAATCTCATTTTCTCTTTGTGAGTATTTATGTTTATCTAATTTCAATCATATTAAAAAATTAAATTATAAATTTTTTTCGCTAGACAAATCACAAATATTTTTATGCGCATATAACTACAATATTAAAACAGTAAACAAAAGGAGAAGTGAAGAAGAAGAAAACAAAAAGGTGACTCACACTCACTGTTTGCATACGTAGTCATTGAAGTTGAAAGTGAAGAAGTGAGAAGTTAAGAAGGATAAAACAAAAAGGAGACTCACTGTTTGCAATAAGTATGTGAAAGGTTAAAAATGATGTGTATAGGAAAAGTTAAAAAGATTTGAAAGAATTTAATAAATGCTGAGTTTTTTTTAAAAAAAATTAAGAAATTAAAGTTGACATATTGGAATTCCCACAAAGTTTGTGGGTTAGAGATAGATAAATAAATAGATAGATATAGATATAGATATTTTATATTTATATTTGTTTTAATTTTTTTAATATACAAATTATTTGTTTTGAAAATGGTGCTGCAGTAATTATAATAGAAGTAAAAAAGTCTTGGGGTTGAGAGAAGTTAATAAATGCTGAGGTTAATTTTTTTAAAAAAAAAAACAAAAAATTAGAAAATTAGGATTGGCATATTGGAACTCTCACAAACCTTGGGGCTAAAAATCCCTTTTTGCTTAATATATAGTATAAGATAGAGATAGATATATCTTTTATTTTTATTTTTATTTTTATTTTTGTGTGGTTTCTATTCCGATATATTTTTTTTCAATTTATTTAAAATGGAGTTGTGGTATCTTTTTTTAAAAAATTTAATTTATTTGTGATTCCATTTGTTTTTAATTATTATTATTTAGGTAATTTATGATGTGAGTTAAATATGTGATAACATGTAAGTTTTATTGATTTAAAGTTTATTTAGATAAACTTTAAAGATTTTTTTTTAGTTTTTTAGTTTTTTTTGTTATGTTATAATATAATATATAAAATATAGGTAGATATCTACAACTTTAATAAAAAATATTATCTGATTTTTTGGAAAAGAGAAAAGGAATGCAAGTTTTAATATTTTCTTTTGAAAATTTGTAAGAGAGATTATGAGGGAGAGATCATGAAATATTTTTGTTATTAAATAAATAAATCAGTCAATAGTTTTTTTTAATCTATTATAATATAATGTATAAAATATAGGTAGATATCTACTATAGCGACCCCGGTCTTTTCCTTTGGTTGTTGTGTCCGAACTTATGTTCCGTAGATCCTGTTGTTATCACATTGTTGTTATCGTCCTTTAAATTCTTATTTTGAGTTATGAGATGTGTTGGGCAGGTTTGTTACAGGATGGTTGGGTTCAGAAACCAAGTGTTGCTGTCCAGTTTTTTGGGTTGGTCGCTCGAGCGAGGGTTTGGTCGCTCGAGCGAGGGTTGTTTTTGTGTCTGGTGGCTCAAGCTAGGGTTTCTTCGCTCGAGCGAGCGATTGCGTCTAGTGTAGACCTGAAGCATCGAGTTTTTGGCTCGAGCGAGCTTTTCTTCGCTCGAGCGAGGCTTTCTGTGTCTGGTCGCTCGAGCGACCAAGTCTTCGCTCGAGCGAACCTGTTTATATCAGTTGGCAGCTACGGGTTTGAACATCATTTTTCTTCCTCTTTTAGTTTGTAAACCCTAGCAGCCCACACTCTCTCTCTCTAAACTTATCTTCTCTCTATGGTTTGATCTCTCTAGAGTGTGAATCTACCCTAGGGCCTTTGTTAAAAAGATAGAGGGTGTTGAGATCTTTGTTTTAATCTGAACAATCTTGGATTTGGAGCACTTTGGAGTTTGGGTCATCATCTCCATCTTCTCCGTTGGGTTATTTTCTTCGAGGTAGGGATTTCCTACTCCATCTTATAAGTTTTGTTCTAAGTTCTGGTATTTTGATATGTTGGGGGTATTTTGGTAATTTTGGGAAAAATCCTAGTTGTTTTAATAAATTAATTTGTATAATTAATTTAAGGAGAATTGAGGAATTTATTGATTTAATGGTGTAGATATTGCATGTGGATTAGGGATAACTGAAACTAATCACATTGGTTAAGTCATTAATTTTGACTATTGAATTAATACAGAAATTACTTGTATTGATTGAGCATTGCATTATGCATATTGTGTGGGAGGAGATAGGGGATGTACTCCACGGTTTAGGGGAAGATAGGGGATGTACTCCACGGTTTAGGGGAAGATAGGGGATGGACCTCTAAACCGGATTTTGTTTGGGAGGAGATAGGGGATGGACTCCATTAGCATCACTATTATGTGTGCTTATTGATATTGAAGTGTTTTTACATGTTATTGATACAGCACTAAAATGTGTATCAAACGGGAAGTATGAAGTGTTTTGATATGAGTCTATATGAGCTTGAGATTCATTTGTTTTGTTGATATTGGAAGTAATGTGAATATGATATAACATTCACTGTTGTAAGTTTGGCCAGGTTCTGAGCCATATTGATAATAATGGAAAGTGAAACGCATCATAGACAATAATGTCATGAACTGTATAATGATATAATTGATATTTTGGCGAACCATCTATTGAATGCTCTTGCTTTATTCAATGCTTATATTTGGTTTAGTATATTTCTACTGGGCTGTGGCTCACCCTATAAGGGAACATCATTTTCAGGTCTAGATGATAAGCTACCTCCAAGGACTTAGTTTGGAAAGATTTGGATTTTGAAGACTATCTTTGGTTATTTGTTTTTATTTGGTAGTACATGTAAACATTCAAGCCTAGGGCTTAATTTGTATTTGAGTTAGAACTCATATGTTTTTGTCCAAGTGTTGGCTTGGAAAGATGTAAGCCCGTAGGGCATTTATTTGGGTATTACATGTAATGCTTTATTTAAGGATACTCTGATGAATGAATTATGGTTTATTTTCTGAAGTAATGCATCTTATTATTGTATATGTATGGGTTTAATTTTGAGGGCGTTACATCTACAACTTTAATAAAAAATATTATCTGATTTTTTGGAGAAGAGAAATGGAATGCAAGTTTTAATATTTTCTTTTGAAAATTTGTAAGAGAGATTAGGAGGGAGAGATTATGAAATATTTTTGTTATTAAATAAATAAATCAGTCAATAGTTTTTTTAATCTATTTTGTAAATTAAAAATCAATAATTTTGAAAAACTGATTAATTTGTCCCATTAAGTGATTTAAAATTTTGATAGATATACATAAAAAATATATATATAATTATGTTATTAAATCATAATTCAAATTTAGATGTTATATCTTTTTGAAATCTATAGTTAAATTCTTATCTTTTTTATTTTTATTTTTGTGTGTAACCATAGTGTATGGGAGAAATTGAAAAGGGTGCTGCAATAATTATGAGAGAAGTCAAAAGGGATTGTGGGTTGGGAGAAGTCAATAAATGCTGAGGTTGGGTTGGGAGAAGTCAATAAATGCTGAGATTTTTTTTTTTTAAATCAAAAAATTAGAAAATTAGGATTAAGAGATTGGAGCTCCCACAGGCTTTGGGGTTAAAAATCCCTTTTGCTTAATATATAACTAGCCTATCACCCGTGCTATGCACGGATAATTATAGATATTTATATTTGTTTTAGATTTTTTTTAATATATAAATTATGTTTTTTAAGATTTTTTATAAAAATAATTTAATAATCTTATCACTTACCATAGTGTATGGGAAAAGTTGAAAAGGGTACTGTAATAATAATGCACAGGCTGTATCTATAATTATTTGTATGAGGGGATTTTAAATGCTGATCAGGGGATTTTGAGCAAATCAATAAATGCAGGCATGTGGAAAGACATGTGGATTGGAAAGAGTTAATAAATACTAATCAATGGATTTTGACTAAATCAATAAATACTGAGTTTTTTTTTTATTAAAATAAAAAATTTAGAAAATTAAGATTGGGAGAATTTTTCATTGGGCCATGGGGGACTCAATTAATAAGTTTGGTGTGCATAGGCTTTAATTAAAGCATTCAATAGTAGAGGGGTTCACCTTAGCCTATAGGCTTTGTTCCAATCATAGAGAATGGAAACTACAATTTAATGGGTCAAGACATATATATATATATATATATATATATTTTGCATGTGGAATACACGATGGCAGAATTTTTCATTAGGCCATGGGAGACTCAATTAATAAGTTTGGTATGTATAGGCTTTAATTAAAGCATTCAATAGTAGAGGAGTTCACATTAGGCTATAGGCTTTCTTCCAATCATAGAGTAGAGTATTGAAAAGGAAGTCAAAAAGACTTTGAAGAATTTAATTAATAAATGCTGAGTTTTTTTTTTTAAAGGGAAAAAATCAAAAATTTAGAAAACGAGGATTGGGATATTGAAGTTCCCACAGGCCTTGCGGGTTAGAAACCCCCTTTTGCTTAATATATAGTATAAATAGATAGATAGATAGATAGATAGATAGATGTTTTTTTTAAGATTTTTTATAAAAATAATTTAACAATCTTATCACTAACCATAGTGTGTATAGGAGAAGTTATAAAGGGCACTGCAGTAACTATGCACGGGTTATATCTATAATTATTTGTATAAGGGGATTTTAAATGCTGATAAGGGGATGTTGACCAAATCAATAATGGTAAGCATGTAGAAAGACATGTAGATTGGAAAAAGTTAATAAATGTTTATTAGGAAATTTTGACGAAATCAATAAACACTGAGATTTTTTTTTTTTAAATCAAAAAATTAAGAAATTAGGATTGAGAAATTGGAGCTCTCACAAAGCTTGGGGGTTAAAAACTCCCTTTTGCTTAATATATAGTATAGATTTATAGCCTATCACCCGTGCTATGCACGGCATAATGATAGATATTTATATTTTTTTTAATTTTTTTTAATATATAAATTATGTTTTTTAAGTTTTTTTATAAAAATAATTTAACAATCTTATCACTAACCATAGTGTACAGGAGAAATTAAAAAGGCTACTGCAGTAACTATGTATGGGTTGTATCTATAATTATTTGTATGAAGGGATTTTAAATGCAAATCGAGGATTTTGACCAAATCAATAAATGTTGGCATGTGGATTGGAAAAAGTTAATAAATGATGATCAGGGGATTTTGACCAAATCAATAAATGCTGAATTTTTTTTTTTAAATAAAAAATTTAGAAAATTAAGATTGAGAGATTGGAGCTCCCACAAGGCTTCGGATTTAGAAACCTCATTTTCTTTAATATATTTACAATTAACTATATATATGAATTGCGATTTTTAAATGTCTTTTTTTTTTTTTTTAAATGTCTTTTTTTTTTCCTTTTTTTATATTATATTAAAGTTTAATATTTAATAATAATCATATGTGTTGAACTTTTCAAGGAATTAAATGTCTTATTTTTTTATTATATTATATTGTCAAAAGGGATTGTGGGTTGGGAAAAGTCAATAAATACTGAGGTTGGGTTGGGAGAAGTTAATAAATGCTGAGGTTTTTTTTTTTTTTAAATAAAAAAATTAGAAAATTAGGATTAGGAGATTGGAGTTCCCACAGGCCTTGGGGTTAGAAACCCCCTTTTGCTTAATATATAGTATAGACTAGCCTATCACCCGTGCTATGCACGGGATAATTATAGATATTTATATTTGTTTTAGATTTTTTTTAATATATAAATTATGTTTTTAAAGATTTTTTTGCTTATCACTAACCATAGTGTATGGGGGAAGTTGAAAAGGGTACTGCAGTAACTATACACGAATTGTATCTATAATTATTTGTATAAGGGGATTTTAAATGCTGATCAGGGGATTTTGACCAAATCAATAATTGCAGGCATGTGGAAAGATATGTGGATTGAAAAAAGTTAATAAATGCTAATCAGGAGATTTTGACCAAATCAATAAATGCTGAGTTTTTTTTTTAAATAAAAAATTAAAAAAATTCAGATTGGGATATTGAAGCTTCCATAGGCCTTGAGGGTTAAAAACCCCCTTTTGCTTAATATATAGTATAGATATAGATAGATAGATAGATAGATATATCTTTTTATTTTTATTTTTATTTTTATTTTTGTGTGGTTTCTATTCGGGTATTTTTTTTTCAATTTATTTAAGATGGAGTTGTGGATATCTTTTTTTTTTTAAAATTTAATTTATCTGTGGTTTCCATTTGTTTTTAATTATTATTATTTAGGTAAGTTATGATGTGAGTTAGATATGTGATAGACATGTGAATTTTATTGATTTAAAATTTATTTAGATAAACTTTAAAGATTTTTTTTTAGTTTTTTAGTTTTTTTTGTTATGTTATAATATAATATATAAAATATAGGTAGATATCTACAACTTTAATAGAAAATATTATCTGATTTTTTGGGGAAGAGAAAATGAATGCAAGTTTTAATATTTTTTTTTGAAAATTTGTGTGAGAGATTAGGAGGGAGAGATTACGAAATATTTTTGTTATTAAATAAATAAATCAGTCAATAGTTTTTTTAATCTATTTTTTAAATTAAAAATCAATAATTTTGGAAAATTGATTAATTTGTCCCATTAAGTAATTTAAAATTTTGATAGATATACATAAAAAAAATACATAATTATATTATTAAATCATAATTCAAATTTAGATGTTATATCTTTTTGAGATCTATCGCTAAATTCTTATCCTTTTTATTTTTTATTTTTATGTGTAACCATAGTTTATGGGAGAAATTGAAAAGGATGTTGCAATAATTATGAGAGAAGTCAAAAGGGATTGTGGGTTGGGAAAAGTCAATAAATGCTGAGGTTGGGTTGGGAGAAGTCAATAAATGCTGAGTTTTTTTTTTTTTCAATCAAAAAATTAGAAAATTAGGATTAGGAGATTGGAGCTCCCACAGGCCTTGGGGTTAAAAACACCCTTTTGCTTAATATATAGTATAGACTAGCATATCACCCGTGCTATGCACGGGATTAAATTTAAATAAAAAAAAAATCATTCATAGTTATGTTAAACATATTTTTAAATTGTTAGCATAAAATATATGTAATTTTAAAAGAAAATATTGACATTGCATAATTAAAGTAATAAAAATAAGAATTTATTACATTTGTTCGAAATTCACTGAATAAATAAAACAAAAATAACTAAAGTCTCAATTGTTGTGGGCCTTCCATCAGCATTCCTGTATTGTCAACATGATAATTAGTATCATAATTAATGAACAATACATATATTATGTATTTATAAATGTTATAAAGTAAAAAAGTTATACTTACATTTTTTTTTTTACTTTCTGAAAGATATAGACATTCTTCAGACCAATCTATATTTAAAACAAAGGTGACGCACGGTGCACAATCTAGCTGACGTGGCATTGTTGGTACAGGTATGATAAATGCACGGTGCACAATTTTGTGAGAGTTTATATTTATCTAACTTAATCATATTAAAAAATTGAAAAATTAAAAATAAAATTAAAATAGTAAATAAAAAGATTAAATAACATTAAAAATTAGTTAATCACATTTTTTAACTATTAAACTAACTACAATCACATTAAAAAAAAGAATCATTCAACTAATTACAATCACATTCTTTTGTGAGAGTTTATCAGATTAAAAAATTAAAAATAAAATTAAAATAGTAAATAAAAAGATTAAATAACATTAAAAATTAGTTAATCACATTTTTTTAACTATTAAACTAACTACAATCACATTAAAAAAAAGAATCATTCAACTAATTATAATCACATTTTTCTTTTTGTGAGAGTTTATATTTGTCTAACTTTAATCATATTAAAAATTGAAAATAAAATTAAAATAGTAAATAAAAAGATTAAATAACATTAAAAATTAGTTGATCACATTTCTTTTAACTATTAAACTAACTACAATCACATTAAAAAAAAGAATCATTCAACTAATTATAATCACATTTTTTTTTTTGTGAGGGTTTATATTTATCTAACTTTAATCATATTAAGAAATCAAAAATAAAATTAAAATAGTAAATAAAAAGATTTTACATTAAAAAAAAATCATTGAACTAATTTTTGATTAATTACAATATTAAAACAGTAAACAAAAGAAAAAGTTAAGAAGGAGAAATTATAATCACATTTTTCTTTTTTGTAAGGGTTTATATTTATCTAACTTTAATCATGTTAAAAAATTAAAAATAAAATTAAAATAGTAAACAAAAAGATTAAATAACATTAAAAATTAGTTAATCACATTTTTTTAACTATTAAACTAATTACAATCACATTAAAAAAAGAATCATTCAACTAATTACAATCACATTTTTTTTTTTGTGAGAGTTTATTTATCTAACTTTAATCATATTAAAAAATTAAAAAATTAAAAATAAAATTAAAATAGTAAATAAAAAGATTAAATAACATTAAAAATTAGTTAATCACATTTTTTTAACTATTAAACTAACTACAATCACATTTAAAAAAGAATCATTCAACTAATTACAATCACATTTTTTATTTTTGTGAGAGTTTATATTATCTAACTTTAATCATATTAAAAAATTGAAAAATTAAAAATAAAATTAAAATAGTAAATAAAAAGATTAAATAACATTAAAAATTAGTTAATCACATTTTTTAACTATTAAACTAACTACAATCACATTAAAAAAAGAATCATTCAACTAATTATAATCATATTTTTCTTTTTGTGAGAGTTTATCATATTAAAAAATTAAAAATAAAATTAAAACAGTAAATAAAAAGATTAAATAACATTAAAAATTAGTTAATCACATTTTTTTAACTATTAAACTAACTACAATCACATTAAAAAAAGAATCATTCAACTAATTATAATCACATTTTTCTTTTTGTGAGAGTTTAAAACATTATTTATCTAACTTTAATCATATTAAAAAATTAAATAAAAAGATTAAATAACATTAAAAATTAGTTAATCACATTTTTTTAACTACTAAACTAACTACAATCACATTAAAAAAAAGAATCATTCAACTAACATTAAAAATTAGTTAATCACATTTTTTTAACTATTAAACTAACTACAATCACATTAAAAAAAAGAATCATTCAACTAATTATAATCACATTTTTCTTTTTGTGAGAGTTTATATTTATCTAACTTTAATGATATTAAAACATTATTTATCTAACTTTAATCATATTAAAAAATTAAATAACATTAAAAATTAGTTAATCACATTTTTTAACTACTAAACTAACTACAATCACATTACAAAAAAGAATCACATAAAAAAAAGAATCATTTTTCTTTTTGTGAGAGTTTATATTTATCCAACTTTAATCATATTAAAAAATTAAAAATAAAATTAAAATAATAAATAAAAGATTCAAAATAAAATCACAAAAACCATTGAACAATATTAAAACAGTAAACAAAAGAAAAAGTTAAGAAGTAGAAATTATAATCACATTTTTCTTTTTGTGAGGGTTTATAAAAAGATTAAATAACATTAAAAGTTAAGGAGAAAACAAAAATAACACTTACTGTTTGCATACGTAGTCACTGAAGTTGGAAGTGTAGAAGTGAGAACTAAAGAAGGAGAAAGCAAAAAGGAAAATCACTGTTAATATTAAAACAGTAAACAAATAAAAAGTTAAGAAGGAAAAAATAAAAATAACACTTACTGTTTGCATACGTAGTCACTGAAGTTGAAAGTATGAAAGTGATAACTCAAGAAGAGAAAGCAAAAAGGAAAATCACTATTTACAATAGGTATGTGAAAAATTAAGAAAAATATGTGTATTGGAGAAGTTATAAAGGTTTAAAAGAATTTAATAAGTGTTTATTTATTTTTTTTTCAAAAAACAAAACAAAAAAATTAAGAGGGAAAAAATTAAGAGCCATTTACACAATAGTTACATGGGTCTCTTGGAGATGCAAAAAAATTTATATCTATTTCTAACCCATAAATTTTTGTGGAGTCCCAATATAATATTGGGGTTGCTTGGTGATTGGTTCAAAGATTATAATTACACTATTGATAAATATGGCTCTTAATTTTTTTCTCTTAATTTTTTTGTTTTGTTTTTTGAAAAAAAAAAAACACTTATTAAATTCTTTCAATATAATTTTTTCTCTATTAATTTTTTTGTTTTTTTTTTTTTGAAAAAAAAAATAATATTGGGGTTGCTTGGTGATTGGTTCAAAGATTATAATTACACTATTGATAAATATGACTCTTAATTTTTTTCTCTTAATTTTTTTGTTTTGTTTTTTGGAAAAAAAAACACTTATTAAATTCTTTCAATATAATTTTTCTCTCTTAATTTTTTTGTTTTTTTTTTGAAAAAAAAAATAACACTTATTAAATTCTTTCAATATAATATTGGGATTGCTTGGTGATTGATTCAAAGATTATAATTACACTATTGATAAATGAAGGAGATAGAGGGTGGGGAAATAAAACAATAAATGAAATGTGAGAGAGAGAGAGAGAGGCTATGGCTTACACAATCTTAATTTTTTTCTCTTAATTTTTTTGTTTTGTTTTTTGAAAAAAAAAACACTTATTAAATTCTTTCAATATAATTTTTTCTCTATTAATTTTTTTGTTTTTTAAAAAAAAAAATAAAAATATTGGGGTTGCTTGGTGATTGGTTCAAAGATTATAATTACACTATTGATAAATATGGCTCTTAATTTTTTTCTCTCTTAATTTTTTTTGTTTTGTTTTTTGGAAAAAAAAACACTTATTAAATTCTTTCAATATAATTTTTTTCTCTCTTAATTTTTTGTTTTTTTTTTGAAAAAAAAAATAACACTTATTAAATTCTTTCAATATAATATTGGGATTGCTGGTGATTGGTTCAAAGATTATAATTCCACTATTGATAAATGAAGGAGATAGAGGGTGGGGAAATAAAATAATAAATGAAATATGAGAGAGAGATAGAGAGAGGCTATGGCTCTTAATTTACACACCACCACTTTTGCTTCCCCAAGAGACCCATGTAATGATGGTGTCAATGTAATTATTATAACCTTTGAACCAATCACCAAGTCAATTTGTAATTATTATAATCTTTGAACCAATCACCAAGTCAATTTTTTTTTAAAAAAAATAAAAAATCAAGAAATTAGGATTGGCATATTGGAGCTTCCACAGGCCTTGAGGGTTAAAACACCCTTTTGCTTAATATCTATACTATATATTAAACAAAAGGGGGTTTCTAACCCCCAAGTCCTGTGAGAGCTCCAATATGCCAATCCTAATTTTCTAATTTTTTGTTTTTTAAAACAAAAAAATTAACCTCAGCATTTATTAACTTCTCAACCCATAAGACTTTTTGACTTCTCTCATAATTAACAGTACCTTTTCCAAAACAAATAATTTGTATATTAAAAAAAATTAAAATAAATATAAATACAATATATCTATATCTATCTATTTATTTATATCTATCTCTAACCCACAGTTTGTAAGAGTTCCAATATCTGAACCTTAATTTCTTAATTTTTTTGATTTTTTTTTGAAAAAAAAAACTTAATACTTATTAAATTCTTCAAAGTCTTTTTAACTTCTCCAATTTACACACTCTTTTTAACTTTTTACATACCTATTGCAAACAGTGAGTTTCCTTTTTGTTTTTACTGCTTGACTTCTCACTTCTACACTTTCAACTTTAGTAACCACGTATGCAAACAGTAAGTCTTCTTTTTATTTTCTCCTTCTTGACTTTCATTTTGTTTACTGTTTTAATATTGTAGTTAGATAGCACATAAAAATATTTGTGATTTGTCTAGCGAATAAAAAATTATAATTTGATTTTTTAATATGATTGAAGTTAGATAAATATAAACTCTTACAAAGAGAAAAATGTGATTATAATTAGTTGAATGATTCTTTTTTTAATGTGATTGTAGTTAGTTTAATAGTTCTTTTTTTTCATTTATTTATTTTATTATGGAAAAAATGTGATGTGATTGTAGTTTGTTCAATAACTTTTTTTTTTTAATATGATTGTTGTAGTTAGTTCAATGGTTTTTTTTTAATGTTATTTAATCTTTTTATTACTATTTTAATTTTATTTTTAATATGATTGAAGTTAAATAAACATAAACACTCAAAAAAAAAATGTGATTGTAGTTTGTTCAATGCTCTTTTTTTAAATATGATTGTTGTAGTTAGTTCAATAGCTTTTTTTTAATGTTATTTAATCTTTTTATTTACTATTTTAATTTTATTTTTAATATGATTGAAGTTAGATAAACATAAACACTCACAAAGAAAAAAATGTGATTATATTAGTTCAATGGTTCTTTTTTTTTAATATGATTGTAGTTAGTCAATGGTTCTTTTTTTTTTTTAATTATGGGAAAAATGTGATGTGATTGTAGTTTGTTCAAATTTTTTTTTAATGTGATTTAATCTTTATTTACTGTTTTAATGGTTTTTCTTTACAATTATTTATGAAAAAAATATTATTGTAGTTAGATAGCATATAATATTTTGATTTGATTGATTTGATTTGATTTTTTTCCCTGATTTGATTTTTAAAGTACCAATTATTGATAATGATTGTCACGACCTGCTCCCCGTACCCAAGTGTTAAGTATCGTGATGGCCAGTAACTGAAGTTACCTCCGGCCAATTCAAAAACAAATTAATAAACGCAAGTGGAAGAAATATTTAAATAAGGGTACCAAAGTAATCATTGGAACTTCTATTTTTATTACAAAATTTACTGACCAAAAAGGCCGATATTTACATATAAAAATATCATAAAATACTGTGTGTGGGTCTATTCCGCAGCCCCGCATCTAAGACTTTCCACAAGCTATTTCTGAATTGCATGTTTCCTGAAAATTGGTAAAAAACTATAAGCACATAACAGAGTGAGAAACATTATACTAAAGAGTATAAGGGACACGAAATAACCATGGATCGTTAGTTAGGCCAAAACATTTACATAAATAAATCATTTGAGTAGCACAAATCACTTAAGTAGCAGAAACTGAAATACAGATATATTAAATATATAACCTATAACTACAGTACAGAACAGAACAGAGGTCACAGAAGTGACAGTCAGAACAGAGTACGGATTCAAGAGGTGGCTCGTACGGATTCTAGAGGTGGCTCCCACAATAGTGTAGCACTTAGTTCCGCATAGCACTTTGGTCCGCACAAAACAGAGGTCAATGGATCAGAGGGCCACAAAGTAACCAAACAGAGGCCAATGGTTATTTAAGTCCCCCAAAGCGTGGGATTCCCGTGTGGTACTTACAAAACATAATTGTATATAAGGTCACAGTCAAATATTCATTAAAATATAAAACAAACATATCCATGGGTTTCCTTTAAAGCAAAATAGGGTTCGGAAATAAAACCACGTAACTGAAATCTTTATAAAACATAACTTTTATTAATATACTAATAAAAACATAACTTGTGTAAAACAGATTTTGATAAATCAAAACATACGTAAAATATATTTTGGTGATTTAAGGTATAATATATAACTCACCTTAACTTTAATACCTTACTCTTCCTTTTCACTATTAAAGACCCTTTCAATTTCCATTATTCTTTCATTTTTCCTCTCTTCTTTTCTTTCCTTTTCTTTCTTCTTTTCTTTTCTTCTTTTTCTTCTTTTCCCCCTTTTCTTTTCTTCTTTCCTTTATGCTCCAGGTCGATCAAACCCTCCCCATTTACAGGGAGCTGAGGCCATACGCGACACAACACAACACGGGGCAAAACGTCACTTTCGCTTTATAATTATATAGATTCAATTTATCCTTAATAGATATTTAAGATAATTACCTTTGACCTAACATTTTAATATAATATATAAATAAAATAATTTCTAATTAAATTTATATTTATCATATATCAACAGAAAATTATATTTATTTTACTACAACACCCATTATTATTATATTATATATTATTATTATCTATATTATATTATTTATATTTTTGACCCCTAAACTTTTAATAATTATATTATTTAATAAATTTACGCATAATAATATATAATAAATTATATATTTTCCGAATTGAGGTTAAATAATATTAGTATAAATTCTACAGAATAATTAAAAATCTGAGTTATTACAATTATTAGATTGTATTTTGAAAAAAAATTGTAATTGATTTTTTTAACTCACTGTGTTTTTTGAAAAAAAAATTATTGTGTTTTTTAACTATCAATTCACTTAATTTGGTATTTAATTTTATAACTCACTGTGTTTTTTGAAAAACAAAATGGATTGTACTCATTAGGGCCACATAATGTACCAATTATTGATGATAATTAGATTGTATTTTGACCAAAAAAAAAATTTGTAATTGATCTTTTAAACTCACTATGTTTTTTGAAAAATAAATTATTTGTGTTTTTTTTAATTATTGATGATGATTAGATAGCATTAAAAAATTGTGATTTGTAACAAAATGGATTGTACTCATTAGGGTCACATAATGTACCAATTATTAATGATAATTAGATTGTATTTTGACAAAAAAAAAATTTGTAATTGATCTTTTAAACTCACTATGTTTTTGAAAAATAAATTATTGTGTTTTTATTAATTATTGATGATGATTAGATAGCATTAAAAAATTGTGATTTGTATGATTGAAGTTATCTCCTTTGTTTATAATTTTATTTTTTAATATGATTGAAGTTAGATAAAATATAAACACTCACAAAAAGAAAAATGTGATGTAGTTTGTTCAATAGTTCTAAATAATCTTTTTTATTTACTATTTTAATGGTTATTTTTTTTAATTATTTTTTTTATTATGAGAAAAATGTCATTGTAGTTAGATAGCATTAACAAATTGTGATTTGTATGATTGAAATTATGTCATTTTGTTTATAATTTGATTTTTTAATATGATTGAAGTTAAATCACAAAAAAAAAATGTGATTGTAGTTTGTTCAATGGCTCTAAATAATCTCAATCTGAATTTTCTAAATTTTTTATTAAAAAAAAAAACCGCAGCATTTATTGATTTGGTCAAAATCCCCTAATCAGCATTTATTAACTTTTTTCAATCCACATGTCTTTCCACATGCCTGCATTTATTGATTTGGTCAAAATTCCGTGATCAGCATTTAAAATCCCCTCATACAAATAATTATAGATACAATCTGTGTATAGTTACTGCAGTATATTTTTCAATTTCTCTCATACACTATGATTAGTGATAAGATTATTAAATTATTTTTATAAAAAATCTTTAAAAAACATAATTTATATATTAAAAAAAATCTAAAACAAATATAAATATCTATAATTATCCCGTGCATAGCACGGGTGATAGCTAGTATAGTTAAGCAAAAAAGGGTTTTTAACCCCAAGGCCTGTGGGAGCTCTAATTCTCTTATCCTAATTTTCTAATTTTTTGATTTAAAAAAAAAAACTTCAGCATTTATTGACTTCTCCCAACCCAACCTCAACATTTATTGACTTTTCCCAACCCACAATCCCTTTTGACTTCTCTCATAATTATTGCAACATCATTTTCAATTTCTCCCATAAACTATGGTTACACACAAAAATAAAAATAAAAAAGATAAGAATTTAGCTATAGATCTCAAAAAGATATAACATCTAAATTTGAATTATGATTTAATAATATATTATGTATTTTTTTTTTATGTATATCTATCAAAAAGTATATAACATCTAAATTTGAATTATGATTTAATAATATAATTATGTATTTTTTTTTATGTATATCTATCAAAATTTCAAATCACTTAATGGGACAAATTAATCAAATTTCAAAATTATTGATTTTTAATTTACAAAATAGATTAAAAAAAACTATTGACTGATGATTTAATAATATAATTATGTATTTTTTTTTATGTATATCTATCAAAATTTTAAATCACTTAATGGGACAAATTAATCAATTTTCCAAAATTATTGATTTTTAATTTACAAAATAGATTAAAAAAAACTATTGGCTGATTTATTTATTTAATAACAAAAATATTTCATAATCTCTCTCTCCTAATCTTTCTCACAAATTTTCAAAAAAAAATATTAAAACTTGCATTCATTTTCTCTTCCCCAAAAAAATTAGATAGGAGCCCAATCTCCTAATCCTAATTTTCTAATTTTTTGATTTAAAAAAAAACAAAAAAAAACTCAGCATTTATTGATTTTTCCCAACCCAACCTCAGCATTTATTGACTTTTCCCAACCCATAATTCCTTTTGACTTCTCTCATAATTATTGCAACACCCTTTTCAATTTCTCCCATATACTATGGTTACACACAAAAAAAAAAAAAAAGAAGATAAGAATTTAGCTATAGATCTCAAAAAAATACAACATCTAAATTTGAATTGTGATTTAATAATATATTATGTATTTTTTTTTATGTATATCTATCAAAATTTTAAATTACTTAATGGGACAAACTAATCAATTTCCAAAATTATTGATTTTTAATTTACAAAATAGATTAAAAAAAACTATTGACTGATTTATTTATTTAATAACAAAATATTCATAATCTCTCCCTCATAATTTCTCTCACAAATTTTCAAAAAAAAATATTAAAACTTGCATTCATTTTCTCTTCCCCAAAAAATATTTTCTATTAAAGTTATAGATATCTACATATATTTTATATATTATATTATAACATAACAAAAAAACTAAAAAACTAAAAAAAAATCTTTAAAGTTTATCTAAATAAACTTTAAATCAATAAAACTCACATGTCTATCACATATCTAACTCACATCATAACTTACCTAAAATAATATATAATTAAAAACAAATGGAAATCACAGATAAATTAAATTTTAAAAAAAGATACCCACAATTCCATCTTAAATAAATTGAAAAAAAAAATACCCAAATAGAAACCACACAAAAATAAAAATAAAAATAAAAAGATATATCTATCTATCTATCTATATCTATACTATATATTAAGCAAAATGAGGTTTTTTAACCCCCAAGGCCTATGGAAGCTTCAATATCCCAATATGAATTTTTTAAATTTATTTATAAAAAAAAAAATCAGCATTTATTGATTTGTCAAAATCCCATGATTAGCATTTATTAACTTTTTTTTCAATCCACATATCTTTCCACATGCCTGCAATTATTGATTTGATCAAAATCCCCTGATCAGCATTTTAAAATCCCCTTATACAAATAATTATAGATACAATTCGTGTATAGTTACTGCAGTACCCTTTTCAATTTCCCCCATACACTATGGTTAGTGATAAGAAAAAAATCTTAAAAAACATAATTTATATATTAAAAAAAATCTAAAACAATAAAATATCTATAATTATCTCGTGCATAGCACGGGTGATAGGCTAGTACATTATATATGGAAAATGGAGTTTCTAACCCACAAGCTTTGTGCGAGCTCCCAATATTAATTTTCTAAATTTTGATTTTTTTTTATAAAAAAGCCTCAATATTTATTAACTTTTTTCAATCCACATGTCTTTTGAGAGATTTGGTCAAAATTCTCTCATCAGCATTTAATTAACTTTTGCCAACCACATGTCTTTTGATTTTAAAAAATAAATAACCTCAACATTTATTGATTTCTCCCAACCCACTAACATTTTGACTTCTCTCATAATTACTGTAGCACCATTTTTCAACTTCTCCTATAAAACTATGGTTAGTGATGGGATTATTAAATTATTTTATTAAAAATCTTTAAAAAATAATTTGTATGTTAAAAAAGTATCTAAAACAAATAAAATATCTACTTATTTATCTATATCTATATCTATATCTATCTATCTATATCTATATCTATACATTATATAAAGAAAATAGAGTTTCTAACCCACAAGCTTTGTAGGAGCTCCAATATCTCAATATTAATTTTCTAAATTTTTGATTTTTTTTTTAAAAAAAGCCTCAATATTTATTAATTTTTTTCAATCCCACATGCCTTTTGAGAGATTGGTCAAAATTCCCTCATAAGCATTTATTCACTTTTGCCAATCCACATGCCTTTTGAGAGATTTTGGTCAAAATTCCCTCATATTATCAAAATATATATACAAATAATTATAAATACAACTATGCACGGGTGAAACACTAGTATTATATAAGTAAAATAGAGTATTTAATGAAAAGGCACAACGGTGAAGTTCAAAACCCTCATACTATTTTTCTAAAATTTTATTTTTAAATAATTAAAAAAATTCTATTGATTAACATTTATTGAATCATTTAAAAAAATAGTAATTAATCCATTTAAAAGGAGAGTTAATTAATCTATTTAAAATTTAAATAGCTTGTAGCCTTGATTTACATATTTCAAAAGGAAAGTTAATTAATTCATTTAAAAATTTAAATTTGAAAGGAAAGTTAATTAATCTATTTAAAAATTTAAATAGCTTTTTATGCCTTACTTTACACATTTTAAAAGGAAAGTTAATTAATCTATTTAAAAATTTAAATAGCTTTTATGCCTTACTTTACACATTTTAAAAGGAAAGTTAATTAATTATTTAAAAATTTAAATTTAAAAAGAAAGTTAGTTAATCTATTTAAAAATTAAATAACTTCTATGCCTTGATTTACACATTTTAAAAAGAAATTTAAATTCATTTATTTAAAAATTTAAATTTAGAAATTGAAAAGGAAAGTTAACTAAGATATAAATTTAAATTTGAATTTTTATACTACTAAAATATAGAATTAATCTACATCTTTCATTTTTCTTGATGTTTAATAATTTTTATATGCATCGATATTCCAATCTATATATCTATATTATAGCAACAGGCATTCCATAAAAAAAAAATCATGAAACCTCCAAAGATTAGTGACGTAGATAAAATCAAACAAAATGTGTATGCGGGTGTGTTTGTTTGGACGGACTGGATAAGGAGGGATTGTAATTTATCGTAACGCCCTCAAAATAATACATAAATCCCATCATTTTAGACATGCAATAGTATAAAGAATTCAACACCTGTCCATATATCAGAGTAGTTCTTACAACAGTATTACATGTTAACAACAAAATCAAATGCCCTACAGGCTTACAGCTTTCCAAGTTAACACTTGGTTACACAAAAGAAGAGTACTAACTTTATACAAAATAAGCCCTTGGCTTGATACACATGTAATACAAACAAAATAATCAAAAGAGTCTTCAACTCCCATATCCATCCAAGTTAAGTCCTTGGAGGTGGCATGTACCTGAAAATAATGTCCTGTATAGGGTGAGCCAACGCCCAGTAGAGATATGCTAAACACAGTATGAGTAATAGCTAAGACATTAGCAGTTGGTAAATGTTTAGTTCTCATAAATTAATTCATAACCCATTTCCATTCACATGACTACAATGTCCATGTTTCATTTCATTTTCCATTTCTTATCAAGTTCACAATTCACAATAACGGCTCAGAACCTGGCCAACAACTTATATGAGACAGTAACTCATATTAAACGTTTCCCATTTTACATTAGATAAGCATACTAGCTATATCACTTCGATAAACGAGCATATAAGTTATATCAAACACTTCAAGATAAGCATACGAGCTATATCAACACTTCCAGAGATAAGCATATGAGCTATATCAACACATTAACTGACAAGCATATGAGCTGTGTCAGTGGAGTCCATCCCTTATCTCCTCCCAAACAACATCCGGTTTAGAGGTCCATCCCCTATCTTCCCCTAAACCGTGGAGTACATCCCCTATCTCCTTCCGCACACACAAGGTATATACACATAGGTCATATACACAATCAATCAATACATAACGTTAATGTATTCTATCAGCCGTCATACTCTATGACACATCCAATTGATTAGTTTTAGTTTGCCTAATCATCATGCATTGTCTACAACAATCAAAACTACCCTCCACCGTTAGCTCAAGCAATTATTTCTAAACAGATAATAAAAGCTCCAACAGATAAAATATCAATGTTTTCAAAGGTGAGCGATTAATAAATCCAACTCCACCATTCTACCATATAATGAGTCAATTTCATTATTTCCAACTCAATTCCAAATAACAACAATATTTCCAAATTAATTACACCAATTAATTTGTACAACAAATTAGGGTTTTCTATCCCATTTCCCAATATCAACCCAATGGTTCAAATATCAACAACCAACAACAATATCATCATTTTGAAACCCAATATACACATTTTAGAATCAAAATAACAAAACCCTCTTTTAACATTTTCAAACCCTAACTTTCCAAAATCAACCATTTAACCAAATGCCCAAAAATCTAGGTCAAAACCCATAGTAGTGAGTAGGAATCCCTACATCAAAAGATGAAACCCAACGAAGAAGACGAAGAAAATGAAAGTGTTCCAAATTCCAAATTTCTCGGATCAAAAGATAGCCCTCGACGATCAACCCAACTTTTACAAAGACCGAAGGGAAGGAAAGCACTCTAACTAGATCAAACCCTAGAGAGAAGGGAGTTTCTAGAGAGAGAGGCTCTCAAAAACGTTTTTGGGAAAGTAAGAGAGAGAGTGAGGATGTAAAAAGTGATTTAGAAATGCCCAACTGCTATCTGATATACGACAGGTCCGCTCGAGCGGAAAACACAACGCTCGAGCATCAAGAACAAAAAGCATGGTCCGCTCGAGCTCAAGAAGGCCCGCTTGAGCGCCAAGACACAGAGATAAAGCACATCCGCTCGAGCGCGAAAACCAGTCTGCTCGAGCATAGATTTCCCCCTCCCATAACTTACACCAAAATGTACCACCCGCTCGAGCGCTAACAAGACCGCTCGAGCGCGACCTGCTCGAGCGCAGGAAACCCGCTCGAGCGTAGAAAACACACATGCAGAAGTTTTGCAGGGACACGAAATACTAGGAGTGTATAAACCCCGCTTGAGCGCAAGAAGGCCCGCTTGAGCGGACAACCAAAACCCAAACTTCCGCTCGAGTGTAGAATAACCCGCTCGAGCGTAACATCAAAAACCTGGGCAACTAGATTTGAGACTTAGGCTCAACCAACCTGTAACACACCTGCCCGAAACATCCCAAAACCCAAACACAAAGAGTAAAGGATGTAAACAAGATAATTACAGCTATCAACATCACGGAACCGAGTCCGGAATACAACTGAACAGTAAAGGGACAACTAGGATCGCTATAACCTCCCATCCTTAAAGAATTTCGTCCCCGAAATTAAATACAAGTTTTTCAAAAACAGGTTTCCTCCATTCTCAATAATATTACAACATAATATTAAACATTCTGACCCATTACCGGTCAACCTCATCTCTTTTCAAGAGGCAATTCACATCATATACCAACTTGCATTATCAACATGCATTCCTTTGAAATTTTCTAATTTCAACTCATTTTCCACCCTTTCATAACACGTGCAACATTAATATCATGCTTGCATTTCCACAACATACTTTAACATACACAATGTTAACATAACTTCCATAAACCAAAACATTCACAATGTTTTACAACTTAAGACATATATATAATGTTCTTAAAGTTCAATATTATTACAATGTTTCGTTACATGATTACACATCAATCAAATATGTCGGATACTTTTCTCAGACTTCCAACTCACGTTCCTAAGTGGCTTCCTCCACTCCGTGATGTTTCCACAAAACCTTTACCAAGGGAATGGTCTTGCCTCGCAAGACTTGATCCCCTCTATCCAGACCCGAACCGGTCTCTCCTCATACGAGGCATCCTCATCTACCTGCAAATCGGTCCAATCCAACACATGGGACGGATCTGGCTCGTACTTCCGAAGCATACTAACATGAAACACGCCATGCACCCCGGACAACTGCGGTGGCAAAGCCAAACGATAAGCAACTTCCCCAATCCTCTCAAGGATCTCAAAGGGACCAATGAACCGAGGGGATAACTTCCCACTCTTCCCGAACCTCATCAAACCTCGCCTAGGTGATATTTTCAAGAAAATATGATCACCTACCTCAAACGTCAAAGGCCTCCTCCTACGGTCGGCATAACTCTTTTG
>JAPPVO010005570.1:0-11058 GCA_030407325.1 Camellia japonica | reverse complement strand
CGACACCCTGGTTGAAAACCCTTCTTTATTGCAAAAAAATCGTCTGTGCTCAGAATGCCGTGCCATTCTCTGCATCCATGCCAGGTAAGAGAAGAAATGGAAAATTTGGGACATCCGAGTGTGTTTCAATTTCAGTCAGTTTCGCCTGCCGTGACCTTGCTTGTCAGATTGGGCTGTTTGTTCAAAGTTTGTCGTGTGCGGAATGGACCGAATGTTGGGTTATGGGCTGTACGCAGATTAATCCCCAGCGGAATGTGGGTTGTGTTCAGTTTGAGCAGCAGTTTGTATGATTTGTTTGCTGTTAGTTGGTTGGTTATCCGATTGTTACAGTGCAAGTTCCCAATTTCCAGGCAGTAAAACAATTTCAGTTACATCGAGATGTAATATGATGCAATGCAGTGCGAAGTATGAGATATGTAAATAAAACACTTTTCAGACAAAAAGTTTGTTTTATATAATCTCTTTCAAAGTACAACTTTTGAAGAAAGCAAGAAAATCTGCCGGTGGCAGTACAAAGTACTCTATCTACAAAAAAGAGAAAAGTACAAGAAAAGAAATAAAGAAAAGAAGCAGCAAGATCATCATCATCAGCAGCAGGCCTCATGCCTAAGGATCAGTCCTCGCCCTCTTCCTGGGCAAAAGCACATAAGCACCGTCGGAGCTGTCACTGTCGGAGCCCGAGCCCGAGCTGTCCCCGGCCTCCTCCGCAAATGACTCCGTCCCCGCCTCCGACTCACCATCTCCTGGAACTGGAGCTCGTGAGCTGCTCCCCACGTGACCACGTCCCCCTCTAGTGCGAGGGAATATCCTGCCATCCCGAGTAGAGAGGGGAGGCCCAGCTGGAGCAGCGCCACCCACTGGAGGGATCGGGAAAGGAGGCTGAAAATACAAAGAACAAACACATCAGAATGCCGTGAACAGTTTATCAGTGCAGAATGCAGTGTATGAGTACAGTGTGTGAATGACGTGAACAATTTATCAGTGTAGAATGCAGTGTATGAGTACAGTGTATGAATGCCGTGAACAGTTTATCAGTACAGAATGCAGTGTATGACTACAGTGTGTGAATGCCGTGAACAGTTTATCAGTACAGGATGCAGTGTATGAGTACAGTGTATGAAAGCTGCGAGCAGTTTATCAGATTTTTGTGCAGTGTAGCAGATTGTGCGAAACAGAGTGTGATTTGAGACTGTGGTCAGAAGAACATACCGGCAGGCCGTAGACGGCCAAAGCGTCGAGAGTCCGCTGCAACATCCCCATCAGGGAGGCATTCAGCTCCACAGACTGACGGGTATACTCGGAGGAAGCCTGCAAAAGTATTAAATACATCAGTATTCTGTGGGATATTTGAATGAATTGAAATGAAATAACAATGCAAGATGCAGAAATAAAGTAATACATACCGGAGGCAAGTCGGGAATGCCGGCCAACTCGTGACCAGCCGGAGGAGGAGCAAAAGGGATCTGGTAGGTCTCCCCACTCTGCCCCCTATAAGTCACCATGGTAGGCAGAGCGGGCCAGCCCGTCCCTCGTCCCCTCTGCACTCCCCTCCTGCCGCGAACTCGAGCCCTCTGTGACGACCCCACTCCTGCTCCTGCCTCTGCCCGGGCCGCTGGCGCCGCAGGTCTCGCTGGATCAGCTCGGGAGCCCCCGCTCAAAGGCCGCATCAAGAAGGTCCGGACGTACTCTGAGTAGTCGCCCTCGCCCCTATAGCCGTCTCGTCCCAGCCGAGGGTGTAGTCCTCCATCTGCTGCACAGAAAACCTCTCGGTATCCCTCATGTGCTCGGGAGGGTGAACCGGGACTATCTGCTCTGGCAACCCGAGGGTCTGGCGCAGAAAACGCTCCCCCAGGTACCAAGCCCGACAGACCGGGCCCTCCAGCAAAATCCGGTAGCGCGAGGTCTCGATGGCGCCGGCATATCGATCTCGTATCACCGCTGGTAGTGGAACCACGGCTGCTAGGTGACCTGAAATGAAATACAGTTGATTATTTACTGATATAGAAACGTACGCTCGAAAGCGAAGTTTAAAACCGACTGTAAGAAAAACAATACCTCGGTGGGGGTGATGATGTCAAAGAAACGGCGGAAGAAGCTGAATGTGTCTCGGGGCCTCCGAGTGCACCTCCCATCGTAGCGGCGGGAGAAAGGAACGACCAGAGGGGTCTCCGTCTCTGGCACTGGCTCTAGTCTGGGGAAGTAGGCGTACACCCACAGCTGCAAAACAGACGTCAGTATGACTATCAGATCAAGCAGGATGCAGAATAAAGCAGAAATAAGAAAACCGTGTGTTGCACAGTGTATTGAACAGAGTGTGCAGTGTGAACAGTGTACAGTCAGTGTAAAGCGGAGTATGTGTGTGCCGTGTGTACAGTATATAGACTACAGTGTGTGCAGTGAACAAAATACAGAACATAAATGTAAAGTAGAGAAGAAGACATACCTCCCAGGCTCGCCAGTAGCCTCCTAGCAGCTGTCCACTGCCACGAGAGACTGAGCTCATATAGCCATAGAGGGTGGCCAAAGCGGCGCCGCCCCAGTCATAACGCAAAAGATCTCGGACATCCACCAGTGCACTGAGGAGACAGAGGGGCACTGTATTCGCCCGTCGGCGAAGAGAGTCGTCCCAAATAGAAACATCAAGAAGCCGCGTGCATACTGATCCACGGCCTCTGGGGTTATCCTGCTGCATCGATGAGTGCGGACTGGACCCGAAACTGCACCTCGAACCAAGAATACCGGACGAAGCCGGGACGAGCCAGAGGCGGAGCCGCGCCAAGTAAGTAGACCTGGGCTGCGGTCCACTCATCCATGTCTATATCAAAAGGGATCGGATCACCCCCGACCCCGATGCCAGTGAGCATCGAAAAGTCGTAAGGGGTCATCGTCATGTCCCCAGTCGCTGAAAATGGAATGAATCGGTGGTGTCCCACCATCTCTCTGCCAAAGCGGCAAGAAGAGGTCTGCAGGCGGAGAGCCTGGAAAGTCCCCGGCAGAAAGAGCCAAAGCCCGCCTGGTCCACGATGCGTCGAACCGCCTCGGGAAGATCCAAATACCAGTCTCGAGCAGCAATGTTCCCATACCCGCGGACGGTATGGGAGTCTCCCTGTAATCAAGAGCAGTAATTGCAAAGCAAATATTCAGAATATAGTTCCAAGAAGCATACAGATATGGTGCATGTGTGCACATTTTTCAGATTCAAGCAGATATTGGAGTGCAGTATGCTAGTAGGCGAACTACAACGTATAATGTATCAACGTGCCTTGTATGATCCAGGGTAAATATAGCATACAACATGTTTTCAGATTCAAGAAGTTACCGGGTGTCGGTGAATTTGCAGTGAAGTACGGTGTGTGCCGTGTGTTTGGGTGATTCAGACTAGTGCAGTGTGTGTGCATGTGCGTCGGTCCTAAACAGATATCAGTTGCGAAGTTGTCTACAATCAACTACAGTATAGTGTATCCGAGCTAAGGGTTGTAATCAGCTATGGCAGTTGTCAGTTTACGGTTCTACATTGCAGAAAGTAAAACAGAGAAGAGTGTTACCTCGACAGTGCCGAAGGACAGGTGAGAGGTCGGCTCGCGCAGTAGAAGCTCCGGGTCCAGAACCCTATCAAAACCGCGGAAGTGGCGGAGTCCGTCTGGCGGTAGCACATGGATGGCCGGCTGGTAAGTCGCCGGGTCGAATGGGCGCTCGCTCAGTGGCAGGAGCTCGACCCCGGGATCCATCTCATGGTCCGGGGAGTCCCGACATGTGGAACATCATCGGCCATAGCGATGGAGAGGAGAAAATAGCCGAAAAAGGAAGAACGGGCCGGAATGCGAAAAGTCAACCGGCAAAGTCAACCCCGAGAGGGTCGGAAATGGCCGGAAGGCGAAAGGAAAATACACGGAAATGAAGACAAAATCAAGGGGAACAAGTCCCGAAAAAGCGGAACTAGCAAAAAGTGCACCGAAACGAAGATTTGTTCGGTTGAAAATGTCCGAAACGCGAAGAATATCGCGAATCCGACGAGAAAATGGGCGTGAAACGCGGAGAAATCGAAGAAAAATCGAGAGAAAATCGCTCTAGAGAGAGGGGGTGAAGATTTCGGCGGTTTAGAAGTATGGAAAATAGGGTTTAAAACCCTATTTTATAAAGCCCGGAGTGAAATGGCAGTTCTGCCCCCGATCAGGCATTTTCTGCTCGGCACTATTTTGTGCCGGTCGGCACTTTTTGTGCCGGTGGATGAGTTCAGGCAGCCGGTGGCAGCCGGTGACCACCCCACCCAGCCGGTGGTGTTCCCAAGGATGTGTTTAGGCTATGTGAGGGGTTTTGGGTCTTCATGGCTCAAGAAAGTGCAAGAAAGTGCATCCCCCATGCTCAACCGGCCTCCGTTTCGACCTCGGACCGTGTCTTCTGTGCATGGCGCTCAAATTCAAGTAAGATTGTATCCTTTCGTATCCTTTTTATCTTCCATAAGATTCAAAGTTGCCCTATGTGCGTGCGTGCATCCATCACTTTGTCTAGTGCGGCACGTCGCGCCGTTTTAAACGTCCTCTGCCCTTTGCTGTTTTTGTATTTTGTGCGACACGCCTGTCACACCCGCATCAACACTTTGTACGTTTGTGTCGCATGCATGTCGTACTTAGCATTCATTTCATTTTCGTTCACGCGAGGTCTACCACCTCGCGTGTTCATGTCATTTGCATTGTATTTCAAATCCTATGAGGTGTGCCACCTCATTTGTATCATCTGCATTGTTCGCGCTATTTTGCGCACCCCGCCTGTTTGCACTGTACGTGTATCCCCAACCCCCGGTCCGGCGGGACCCTAAACACGCCCGGTCTAGGAGACCTTAAATCCTTGGAAGGTGAGAACCCTCGTCGGAGGAGGTACGCGCGTGCCCCATCTTGCATTTCATTACATCTCGAGCATGTAGGCCTCGTATGCACTCCATTTTCCATCCTTTGAGGCACGCGTACCTCATTGCACTCCATTTTCCATCCTTTGAGCACGCGTACCTCATTGCACTCCATTTTCCATCCTTTGAGGCACGCGTACCTCATTGCACTTCATTTTCCATCCTTTGAGACACGCGCACCTCATTGCACGCGCGTCTCGTTTGCCCTATTTGCATCCCATGCGTGCCTCATTCGCATCACACTCACTTAAAGTGTTGTGTAATCGTTCTCCCCCGGTCCGCAGGACCTAAACACGCCCGGTCTAGGAGACCTTAAATCCTTGGAAGGTGAGAAACCCTCGTCGGAGGAGGTACGCGTGCCCCATCTTGCATTTCATTACATCTCGAGGCATGTAGGCCTCGTTTTGCACTCGTTTTCCATCCAATGAGGTACACGTGCCTCATGTTTCATTTCATCCTCACTTGCATTGTTTTGCATCCAGCCGTGTGGCACGTGTGTCAAATTATGCCAGTTGCCCCACACCGGTCCGGCGAGACCTTAAACACGCATAGTCTGGCGAGACCTGAACCCGCTCATTTGCATCGTCATGCATACATTTTGCATCCCGGTCTAGGAGACCTTAAATCCTCTGAAGGTGCAATTCCTTCGGTGTTTTGTCGTTCCCGAACGACTTCCGTGCTCGCGGTGAGTTCCTAGAAGACCAACTGGGACGGTGAAACTAGAGTTTGAACGGCTTATGCCTAGAACGCAAAGGTTCGGAATTCCGAGACTAAAGTCTGGTTTAAATACCCAGGGGGTGTACCCTCGGCTTGAAATCTGTATGAAGCCCCATAGGTTGAGGCGGCGTGTTTACGCCTCGATTCTGGATACTGAACCAACCTAGTATATCGCCCTGTTGGTAAGATAGGGAAAACTGCGATCATAGCCATGCAACACATGCATTGTCATGCATCATTATCTGCATATGTCATGCATTTTCAAAACCAAAAAGACAAAAAAAACACATGCATATGTCATGCATATCATCATTGTAGTATAGTGCATATGTCATGCATTTTCTGTAAATATCCATCCCATTGCATGCATCCACTGCATCATCTTCCATCTATGGCTTGCGCCTTTCCAGGTTGAGCTTGGTCTAGTATGTACTCATACTTTTCACGTCTATACACTCATAGTTCTGTGTGCGCTCGCGCCTTGAGGGCTTCGACACCTTTTCTATGTTAGACATGGCTTGTATGTGTACACGCCTTTCCTAGGCAAGATTTGGTTTGGCCCGCGTGCCATATCCATTGTATCCATATCCACTTCTATTGCATTTTAGTTGCATGCATCCACTGCATCATCTTCCATCTATGGCTTGCGCCTTTCCAGGTTGAGCTTGGTCTGGTATGTGCTCATACTTTTCACGTCTATACACTCATAGTTCTGTGTGCGCTCGCGCCTTGAGGGCTTCGACACCTTTTCTATGTTAGACATGGCTTGTATGTGTACATGACCTTCCTAGGCAAGATCCAGTTTGGCCCGCGTGCCATATCCATTGTATCCATTTCCACTGCATTGTAGTGTAATTGTTGCATCCGGCATTAGGATCATTATTCCCTCATCAGCGGGTCGTTTCCCCACTTATGTCAATCCACCCAATACTTGTCCTTTTGTTCATCTACATCACTCATAGTTCTATGTGCGCTCGCGCCTTGAGGGCTTCGACACCTTTTCTATGGTAGACGGACTTGTTACTTCCATAAATCTATTTGACATTCGTGTGGTTTCGGACCGCTCATGATTGAATCATGATTCAATTGCCCTGCACGTAGTTTGCATCGCTTTAGTTTCAATTGCATTGCATTATCAGTTGCATTATTCATACATAGTTTTGTATATTTTTGCACATCATTTTGCATTCACATCGCATATGTCATGCATGTTGCTAACAATATTGTACCTGTTAAGTTTGCTTTCTTTGCAGGCACGATATTGTATGTACGGTTCATTTACCGCTGGTGGAACCAGCGAGCCGCACAGGTATTGTATCTCCCGAGTGAGACGTTTTGAGAATTCCATAATTCTCTTACATCCTTTCTGCATTGAAGTATTAGACTGTTGCATGTTAGCTTATAACTGTCGCATGTATGCTTCATTACAGCTTCTTTGCATGATCATAAGTTATGCTCGGCTTCTTGCATTTTCAGTTGCATTTTGCCCCCGCCTACGGGCGCATATCTTATCTTTGGCATGTGTGCCTCCTGCCTGAACTACGCTGGTTTGATTCCCTAAGGGATACGTAGGCAGCTTGCGAGTTCAACCATTTGCGCTTTGTATGTTTGTCCAAGTCTTCGGCCTTGTCAAAAATGGTCGTCTCTGGGCTTTGACATTCACTCCCGTCATTGTTATGACTTTCGAGTTCTGTCAAAGAGGGGCAACTGTAGACACCCCATTTTTGACCGTCCTCAAGACTTGGACGTCACCGTTGGAACATTCGGTGATTATCCATGTTTGTGTTCGTTTGGAGTTATCGGCTGCGCGCGCCGTGCCTCAGGACCTCCGGACTCGACCGTTTGTGTTGGTTTGCACCAAACACTTGTGTTTTGCCTTGGAAGGCAGGGAATGCTTTATGAGGCATCCCTACACACCACCGGCTGGGGCTAGAGGCCACCGGCTGGCTAGAGTTGCCATCGGCACTAATATTGTGCCGGTCGGCACTATTTTGTGCCGGTCGGCACCTTTTTTGGAAAATGACCATTTTGCCCTGCCGACTACTGTGCACTTGCTTTCTGAGATATTTTCAGACAGCTGTGTGCAATTTGCTTCCCCTCCATACACGTGTATGGAGGGATGAGCCCTTAGTTGCTTAGCTTGTAAGTCTTACAAGTTCTATAAGAGGAAGGCTCTTCTTCTTGGCTTAGGGTTGGGACTTCTTGAGAGTTTTCAGCCATTTTAGAGAGAGAGCAAGCTCTGGTTTTAGGTTAGATCATATATCTATCTTATCTCTCTCCTTTCTTGCTTATTTAGTACACTAGGTGCCTTAGTTCACACTATTGCACACAAGCACCTAGTGTCTCACCTTCTCCTTGCAACTGAGGTTCTAAGGACTGATTTTGAGTGTTCTTGACTGGTTTGGAGCTCAAGGACCAACTACTCCAACCTTTGTGAAGAAAAAGCTTCAAGGGTAAGAAACTTACTTTATTTACCCCATTTTTGCACTCCATTTTTGCTTGCTTTAAAACAGTTTTTGTGCTTGGTCTATAACACAAAAAAGTTCTATTTTTTTAGCCTCTTCATTGTATATTAAGAGTGTTTTGTGGTTTGAGCAAGTTTGACCACCCTTAGGCCTTGAAAAGGGCTCATTTTTGTGCTATTTTGGAGAGATCCGGGACTTGTGTGCTTGGACCTTTCCACCACTGAAATCTTGAGGGATTTCAGTGGTGGAGATGGTGCCTTAAAGTCCTAGAAAGGGGAGGGCCACCCCCTCTCCTTGATGTCCTTGAAAAGGGCAAGTTTTGCTTCTTTTTGTAGCTTCATGCTTGAGTGTGTGTTGAGCATGTTTGACTTGTTTTCCATGCTTATATTGCCATGTTATAACATGATTTCAAGTTGGTTTAGGTCCCTTATGCATGCTTAGCATAGTTGCCTTGTAATGCCCCTTATTGCCTTAACATGCCTAGGTTGTATGCCTTAGCTTCGAGCATGTTTTAAGCTTGCATTTGTGAAGCTTGTATGCTTATTTTGCCATGATTTAGCTCTGACCATAGCCATTTGGGTCGATCTTATCATGCATTACATAGCTCCTTTGCATTTGGCTTGTTGGCCATAAGAATATGAGTGTATAGCATGCCTTACTTGCTTCATTTTTGATGGTTTAGAATCATCTAACTTGCCATTTCAGACCTTGTAATGTGCTTGTTTGATTGCCTTGCATGCTTCTTTAATGCTTTAAAAGCATGTGTTGAATGCTCCATGTTTTGGTCATGTTGCATGCCTTCGTGTTTGTGCCTCTTAGATGTCATCTAAGTAGCCATTTGGCTTAGTTTTGACATGCTAGAAACCTATTTTAGGTTGTTTAATGCATGCCATAATTGCCTTGCATAAGTGTGGTTCAAAGCCTTATTGGCTTGCCTTAATACTTAGGCCATTTGTTGCATGTTTGGCTTGCTTTGTGGCATGATTTGGCATCATATTTTGCATGATTTTCAGAGCTTTATATGCATGTCAATTGTCCATGTTTAACTCACTTCAAGTGTGCTTGAATGTTGTTGTTATGCTTAAGTGTTGGTACCTTAACATGTGTATGTGTGCATGTGTGTTTGGCCCTCTTGACTTAACATTTGGCTACTGATTTTAGGCCTTTTTGAGTTGCCTAACTCATGTGTAAGACCATTCCCCCATTGGTTTGCATGCTTGCTTGTGTGCCTTGCATAAGTGCATCACATTGTTCATTTTGCATGATAGATAACATGCTTAGGGTTGCATCACATTTGCACGCATGTTAAGCCTCTTGAAATGAAGTATGATAGAGGTTTGAGCACCCTTGTTTGCTTGTTTGCATTGCATGCATTTGAAATCAAAGTTGCATTCTTGGTTCTTAGGGCCATCATGCATGGAAATGCGCGATTGGTGGTCCGGGAATCGAGGCACATGCCCCTTCGAGTCAATAACATGATAGGGAGTGTGTTTGGTGCATACATGCCTTGAATTGCATTGCCATGCAAGTTTTGCCCTCTGCTGCTGTGAGTTGCAGGTTCTGCAGGTGTTAAGTGCCGACCGGCACTATTTAGTGCCGACCGGCAGTGATTCCCCAGCCGATGGAAAAATTCAATGCCGGTGGCCTCCTCCTTCGGCCGGTGATGTTCTACCCCAGCCGGTGGTACTCCCCAGTGCCCTGAGAGGCACTCCTGGGACTTTGGTAATTTTCTGAGGAGGATAGCAGGGAAAACAGAGGCACACTTGCATGACAGTGCGATTCCGAGCCAATTCCGAGCGCGCGCTGCATTTGGGCCCTCCTCCCGAGGCATTTACTGTTTTAATTAGATTAATTATTTGTCTAATTAATTTAGTGATTTGTAATAATTAATTAGCTAGAATAGTTAATTATTTATTCATTTCTGTATTATTATTTTGGTCCCTCCGAGTGAGGGCAAAGTTGTAATAAGTGTGTGTGAGTGGGTGTATGTCTTCCAATCCCCATTTCTTTCTATCCCTTTTATTTACCTGCTTACAATGGTAGGTTAGGGCATGTTCAGTTAGCATACCTTATGCAATGCATGTGTGCATTCATGCATTTGTTTACATGCACCGGGCTCGGTACATCATACAAACTGCATCGTACTTTCAATTCCAATTGAATATGTGATAGTTTTAGCATTTCACATGCCATGTCTAGGATAGCCGAGCCTGCCTAGATTACATCTTTGCATGTGTTGCATTAGACATTTCAGTATGCTTAGGTCCATGTATGGATTTCTAAATAAGCTTCTGTTTTGGCACGGAGTACGATGTAAGTATTTTACGCTTTAGCATAATCGCATGCGTGTGAATGTTAACATGACAGTATGCTTACCATGCGGCTAAATGCTTACATGAGATAAACTGTTTGAATGGCTGTGGGTGGAGGTTGGGTTGCTTGAGTTGGGAATACTCCTTGAAATCCGTGTTTTAGCCTACTCGCGAGTAGCAATTTCAAACTGTTTTCCAAACAAGACGGATATGCAATGCTTATTTCCAAATTAGGCGATCTAGTCTATACTTTTTTGCTGTGCGCGCAACATAGTAATTCTAGGCTAATAACCGGAATAAGAACGCATAAAGTTTTCAAAATTGGATATATCATAGTAGTAGAGGCCGGTCTTCGGACCGGGCGAAAGGGGGTGCTCATAGCTGACCTTCCCCGATCGTACCCAAGCTCCCGAGCCAAGATCACTTTGGTGATGACGGACACGTGGCCTTCGGCACCGAGTCAGGGTTTCCTAAATTCTCCCATTTTAAAATATTTAGGTGGCGACTCTGTAATCTGGCAAAGCAGTCCATGTTTGGCACTACTTTTTCAAAAATCTGTTTTCTTCAAAACGATTTGCCAGAGTTGGACTCTTTGGTTCAGATTTGAACCGCAACAAACTAAGGGAGTCCGAACTGTAGAGTGAAGCCCACGGCGCGTCTA
>JAPPVO010005569.1:0-13409 GCA_030407325.1 Camellia japonica | reverse complement strand
TCATTTCTTGTAAGGAAAGACATGTTCAAAAAACACAGCATTCCTTGACTCTATAATAGTGTTCACATTTATATCAGGTATTTCTGATTTATAAGTCAGAAACTGATATACACTACTATTCTGAGCATAACCAATAAACACACAATCTACTGTTTTTGGTCCATCCATCTTAGTCTTTTTAGGAACAGGAACTTCAACTTTTGCCAAACACCTCCACACTTTTCAGTATTTGTAGGAAGGTGGTCGACCTTTCCACAATTCATAAGGAGTGCTGTTGGTTTTCTTGTGGGGTTTCTATTAAGAACATAATTAGCAGACAATATTGCTTCCCCCCACAAGTTCTGTGGTAAACCTGAACTTAGTAACATGGCATTCATCATTTCTTTTAGGGTTTTATTCTTCCTTTCAGCAATTCCATTTTGCTGTGGAGAATAAGGGGCTGTAGTTTGGTGAATAATGCCATGTTGTGCACAAAATTCATTTAATGGTGCATCATATTCACCACCCCTATCACTTCTAACCATTTTAATGGTTTTACCAAGTTGATTTTCAACTTCTGTTTTGTAGAGTTTAAACATTTCTAAGGCTTCATCTTTACTTCTAAGTAAATAAACATAACAATATCTTGTGCAATCATCGATAAATGTTATGAAATACTTTTTGCCTCCTCTAGTTTGAATAAATTTTAGATCACATACATCAGTATGAATTAATTCTAGAGGTTCGGTTTTCCTTTCAACTGATTTAAATGGAGCCTTAGTTAGTTTCGCTTCTACACAAACTTCACATTTATGATTAGTATTAATTTCAAACTTTGGTATATAATCTAAACCAATTAATCTACGCAAAGCATCAAAATTCACATGACCTAATCTACCATGCCATAAATTCGACTCAAGAATATAAGCAAAAGATGTGTTATTCTTATTCATAGCAACTTTTGGTACAACTGTCATTACATTTAGCTTAAAGAGACCATCACTCATGTATCCCTTACCAACATACATACCACTCTTTGTTAATACAAACTTATCAAACTCAAAAACAAGCCTAAAACCATTTTTACTTAACAAAGAACCAGAAACTAAATTCTTCCGGATGTCAGGTACATGCAGTACTTTGTTGAGGGTCAGTTCTTTCCCTGATGTCATCTTCAAGATCACTTTCCCTTGTCCAGCCACAGTAGAAGTAGAAGAATTTCCCATGAAAAGTTGTTCACCATTTGCAGCCTCACTGTAGGTAGTGAACATCTTTTTGTCCGCACATATGTGACGAGTTGCTCCAGTGTCAACCCACTACTCTTTGAGATTTCCAACCAAGTTAGCCTCACACACCACAGCAGAGAGGTTGATGTCATTCACTCCGTCAGAGATGTAATCCAATTCTGTTACATTGGCCTGATTAGTGGTCTTCTTACTTGTACTCCATGATCCTTCTTAGGGCGGCGGCAGTCAGAAGCTCGATGTCCAGTCTTGCCACAGTTATAGCATTTTCCGTTGAACTTCTTGTTGCCATTGTTGTTGCCTTGTTTAGGACCATCTCCAGTAAACTTCCTCTTTTTGTTATGTAGTTTTTGAACTTGTTCAACCACATTAGCCTTGGACTCAATAGGATTTTTCACATTCCTCTTTTCAGCCTTTCGGTTATCTTCCTCAATTCTTAATCTTACAATTAACTCATCCATGGTCATCTCTTTGCGTTTATGTTTTAAATAATTTTTGAAATCTTTCCAAGCCGGTGGTAACTTTTCCACCAAAGCAGTGACTTGGAAAGATTCGCTAAGAGACATACCTTCTGAATGAATATCATGCAAAATTATCTGAAAACTTTGAACTTGAGATATTACCGTTTGAGAGTCTACCATAACAAAATCCAGAAATTTACCGACGACAAATTTCTTCTTGCCGGCATCCTCTGTCTTGTAATTCTTCTCCAAAGAATCCCACAATTCTTTTGCTGTTTTCAGAGGACTGTATACATTATACAGCATATCATCAAGGCCATTGAGGATGTAGTTTCTGCACAGGAAATCTGAATGTTTCCAAGAATCTACAGCGGCAACAACTTGCCGATCACTTTCACCCTCTTTAAGTACTGGAGCCTCTTCATAGAGAAACCGGGCCAAATTAAGAGTTTTAAGATAGAACAGCATCTTCTGCTGCCATCTCTTAAACTCGGTGCCGTTAAATTTTTCCGATTTTTCTCCATGATTGATTGGTACATGAACATGGCTCTGGATAGGGACCGGTGTTGGTGTAACAATAGGAGTACCACTACCAGATGCAGTTTCAGTGTTAGTAGCCATAATTTCTGATTACAAAAATCAGAAAGAATTAAAACTCAAATTAATTTTCTAGTTACTAAAACCAGAAAATAAATTATAACACAAAATAATTTTATTTTCCTTGTTACTAAAACTAGAAAAATAAAATACCACAATAATTTTCTGTAACACAATTAATACTCTACAATTGTTAATGACACCAGTATATTACAACTAGTTGTCAAAGAAAAGAGACAGTATATTACTACTATCTGTCAAATAGCATAAACACTATTTGTTTTTCCAACCAGAATATGTCTTTATGAAATCAGAAAATTAAATACAATGAAGATACCAAAAAATGAGTGTGTCTTCAGATTGTTGGACAATCTTCACTCTATTTAAATAAATTAAATTCTGTTGTGTACTAAACAACAACCAGAATATAAAGAAATAAAGGAAATGAGAGAATTTGTTTCATTACAAAAATCAAACTCGAAATAAAAATTAATAAATAAAAACAGATTTTATTTTGTTACAAAAACAAAATTCAAATCTGATTTAAACAAATAATAATATCACTGAAAATAAATTAAATAACTTACTTGATTTAATTTGTTCGAATTATAATCTGATCAAGTCCAGTGTTTGACACTATGTGCTTAAGACAGATTCGTCCTCTCCACGGTGCTTTCAGAATTTGGACGTCTATCTCTCAGGATGAAATGATCTTCTACAAACAATAGCAACACTAGAAATTGTTTGCCTTACGAATACACTAAATGTTTACACTCTTTCTTTTAGAAATTAAATGTAACAAAATGCAGAGAGATTTATATCAGAGAATGGAGTACGCAAATTGGAGTAAAATCCAAATGGGAGACTAGTCTATTTATAGATGTAAAGGTGGCTCTTGGTTTTGAATTGAACAGGTATGATACCTGTTGGCTTTGAATTCAAACAGATTTGAATCTGTTGGGTTTAAATTCAAGCAGATACAAAAACGGGAAGGGCCCTTTTAGGGTGTGCAATATTACCAAACTAGTTTATTTCTGTTTGAAAACGGGAAGGGCCCTGTTTGGATGTACAGTAAATCCAAACCAGTTTAATTTGAATTCTGGATTTTATTTTACCAAAAATAAAATTAAATTCAAATGTTTTTGGCCCAAAAAGATTAGTATTGGGCCGAACAAGCCCAACCTCAGCCCACCCGACCGAACGGCGGCGGCGCGCGCGCGCATGTGTGGTGATTTTTGGATCCAATGGGTCTAGCCCATTTTGCCCATAACTTCTCCCTCTAAAACACTTGGGTACCCCTTGGGGCACACCCTAAGTACCAAACCCATGCCTTATAAACCCATTCAAAACTTCCCACCAAATCAATGTGGGACAAGCCTTTATTCAATACCTTTAAGGATTTTCCACCAAAACTCCATTTCCATGGAGCACACTTTGGCTTCAATTTCCCATTCACTCGGTAATGGTTTTGTGCAACCAAATATACCACGTGAATCACAACGCGGCATAGAACGCGTTACCACTTTGACCCGCGTAAATCGATGCACGGGGCCCACCTACGCGGGTCAAAGTGGTAACGCGTTCTATGCCGCGTTGTGATTCACGTGGTATATTTGGTTGCACAAAACCATTACCAAGTGAATGGGAAATTGAAGCCAAAGTGTGCTCCATGGAAATGGAGTTTTGGTGGAAAATCCTTAAAGGTATTGAATAAAGGCTTGTCCCACATTGATTTGGTGGGAAGTTTTGAATGGGTTTATAAGGCATGGGTTTGGTACTTGGGGTGTGCCCCAAGGGGTACCCAAGTGTTTTAGAGGGAGAGGTTATGGGGAAAATGGGCTAGACCCATTGGACTCAAAAAACCACCACACGCACGCGCGCGCCGCCGCCGCCCGTCCGGTCGAGTGGGTGGGCTGGGGTTGGGCTTGCCATATTTGGAAAAGATTACAAATCTGGACTAGCCCTGTTGGGCAATCGCTCACACGTTTGGTCAGCAGTCTCTACGTTTTGAAAAATAGAACAAGGTGAGCAATGGATCGCTATTCCACATTTTTCCTAAACCTAATTCTATTTGTTTTGGATAACTTTTTTCTTCTATAAACACGTATTTCTAAACCTGAATTTGGTGATCTCAATTATTGTGTTTTCATAGAAAAATATATTTTCTCTTTACAGAGTTGAATTTGAGAAATTCATTAAATACTTTACATTCTTGCATTGTTTATTCTAGACTTTTGGCAAATTAAGTAATCAGAGCCATTCGTGAACAGAGATTGTACCTGAAACTTCGTGGAATCCTGAAGATCAAGAAGGCTGATTAGGCCAAGTTGTGCTCGTACGAGTTATTACAAAATATCGTATTAGGTAAACCTAGGTGAAGGTTGTAAGTACTCTCGACTTTATGTTTGTATTCTCTGATCATAGTGGATTTTCTCTAAGTGTTGGGATTGTGATTTTTTTACCAAGTTAGGTTTTTCACGTAAAATCTTATGTTCATGTGTTGATTGTTTTTACTTGATTTAATTTGTTTAATCAACTTATTTGAACTTAAAATTGATAATTTTAATTTATTGGCCTATTCAGCCCCTCTAGGCACTGAATATTTAGATTATGTAATTTAATTAGAGTTTAAGTTCACAAAATTATAAAGGTTAAATTAAATTTTTTTTTTATAATTTCCTGTATTTTTTTTAAATGATTTCTTAACAAAAATTCGAGAACTTTTTATTCCCACTCATTCGCATGCGGCGCCATTACAGATTCATGTCACAATAGTTCCACCCAAAAAAATTTGAATGCAACTAATCAAAATAAATAAATAAATAAACTATATTGATAGTCCCCGTATCTTGTCATTCGTGTTATTTTAGTCTCTGTAATTTGAATTAACTTAATTTTGATCTTTAATTTTTAATTTTATTTCAATTTAATTCGATTGATAACGCCCGTTAGGGTTTTCAAGAGAAATGATCACTAAATTAATTGATATTAATTCAAAAAGTTAAACAGGTTTCTAATTTTGTCTATAAGAACATAATATATTACGCTTCCCTATGCATTTCTCATATATATATATAATAAATAAATAAATAAAAACTAACAATTATAATGAATTAGACCAAATTGAGATGAAATCATAAATTGAAAATCAAAATTGAGCGAATTAACATTACAAATATTAAAATAACACAAGGGCCAAGATATAAAGATTGTCTATATAATTTGCTAAAAATAAAAGACAAAAATAAAAATTCTAGGCATTTCTAAAAAAAACAAATGTTAACCACAAGAATGACCTTTGCAATTAGACTCTAAATCGATACTACAGAGGTCACTCTTAAGTGGTCCTACACAGCAAGACTATTTAACCATATAGTAGTAAGTCCTAGACTCGCAATCAAGCAGATCTTCAAACTCAAACTCTTAATATAGCGATCCCGGTTTCCCTTTTCTTTATTTGTTGTATCCGGACTTAGGCTCCGTGGAGTTGGTTGTTGTGTATATCTTATTTACATCCTTTACCCTTTATATTTGAGTCTTGGGTTGTGTTGGGAAGGTTTGGAACAGGTTGGTTGAGCTTAGGAACCAAGTCTAGTTGCCCAGGTTTTGGCTTGTCCGCTCGAGCGGGATTTTTGACGCTCGAGCGGGGACCCTTTTGTTTCGGGTACGCTCGAGCGGGTATTTGGGCGCTCGAGCGGGGAATACACCCATCCAGTATTTCCTGTGTAGTGTTGGACGCTCGAGCGGGGAATTGGCCGCTCGAGCGGGGAGTTGAGCGCTCGAGCGGGGAGCTTGTCTGCAAAACTGCTGGAAGTGTGTATCCGACGCTCGAGCGGGAGTCTGTGAGTGCCGCTCGAGCGGGGGTTTGGCCGCTCGAGCGGGGCGACTGGGTTAAAGCTCTGTGTTTTGACTTTTTGAAATCACTTTTTCACTTCTCTTCTCTCTCTTACTTTTCCAAAAACACCATTGTTGAGCTTCTCACTCTAGAGCTCTACCTTCTCTCTAGGTATTGATCTAGTATGAGTGATTTCCTCACCTTTGGCCTTTACAAAAAAGTTGTTGATCATCGAGGGCTATCTTTTGATCCGAGAAATTTGTGATTTGGAGCACTTTCGTTTTCTTCATCTTCTTCGTTGGGTGTCACCTTTTGAGGTAGGGATATCCTACTCCATCTTATGAGCTTTGTCTTTGAATTTTAGCATTTTGATATGTTGGGGGTTGTTTGGTAATTTTTGAGAAAGTTTGGGCCTTTGTGTAATTTTACAAAAGTTAGGAGTTTTAATTATATAAACCTATAAGCAAGTTAGGCATAGAGAAATGAAAATTAATGTTGGAACATTGATGGAAATGGAACCTTAGGGTTGTTTTGTGAATTATGGTAAATTGCCCTAATTGGTTTAATTAATTAATGTATGTAATTAATTAAAGAAAATGAGGAATTGAATTGAGAATGTTGAAATTGGGAATGTATGGGACTAAAGGGTGTAGTTGAATCATTTATTGCTCACCCAGTTGAAATGTTGATATATTATCCATTTGTGCATTTATTTCCTGTTTAGAAATAATTGCTTTGGACTACCGGTGGAGGGTAGTATTGATTGTTGTAGACAATGCATGATGATTAGGCAAACTAAAACTAATCAAGTGGATGTGTCATAGAGTATGACGGTTGATAGAATACATTAATTTCATGTATTGATAGATTGTGCATATGACCAATGTGTTTATGTGCATTATGTGTAGACGGTTGATAGAATACATTAACTTTATGTATTGATTGATTGCGTATATGATTCTGTGTTTATATGCATTGCTTGTGTATGGGAGGAGATGGGGGATGTACTCCACGGTTTAGGGGAAGATGGGAGATGTACCTCTAAGCCGGTTAATGGTTAAGGGAAGATGGGGGATGGACCCAGGGATGCAGCTCATATGCTCTCCCATTGGAGTGATGATACAGCTCATATGCTTATCTATTGAAGTGTTGATATAGCTCATATGCTTATCTGTGGTAGTAGTGATATAGCTCATATGTTTATCTATTGAGATGTTTGTTTAATTTGATATAGCACTAAAATGTATATCATTTATGAAGTATGGAAGTGGTTTATGTGTTATTGATACAACACTAAAATGTGTATCCACCTTGGATTTCGAAAGTGTTCTAGTGATGAACTATAATCTCATCAAAGGTTTTGGCCAGAGTACTGAGCCTTGTTTTCAAACTCAATGATGAATAAGAAATGGAAAGTTAATTGTAACATAGACTTGATTGTCATGGAATTGTAATAAGATGCAAATGAATGTATAAGTGTTGACCATCTATTAACTGCTAATCTTTTAGTCATTGTTTATAGTTGGTTTAGTGTATTTCTACTGGGCTGTGGCTCACCCTATATGGGACACCATTTTCAGGTACATGAAGCATGCCACCTCCAAGGACATCGCTTGGGAGGCTAGAGGCAGACAGACGTTTGTGGTTTTGGTTATCTTTTGTTGTATTACATGTAATTTCAAGCCAAGGGCTTAATGTGTATTTGAGTTAGTACTCTCCTCTTTGTAACCAAGTGTTAGCTTGGGAAGTTGTAAGCCCATAGGGCATTTGATTCTGTTGTTAACATGTAATGCTTCTTGTAAAGAATTACTCTGTGGAATAGAATGATGTTTGTTTCTTATATCAATGCATGTCTAAATTGATGGGTTTAATGTTATTATTTTGAGGGCGTTACACTTAATACTAGATATGGCTCACCCAAATTTAAAAAAAAATCTGTCCTATCAACCAGGGACGGACCTAGGATTTGATCATTGGGGGGCCAAAAATAAATAAATAAATAAATATGGAAAGACATGTAAGGTTGAATTTAAAGGCAATAGATTTTTATGCAATTAACACTTGTGATTTTTCATGTTATTAATTGAAAATGGATAAACTTTGCTAAATATTTGATATAACAGTAATATCACTAATCAATGAGAATTCCTACATTATGGTAGTGAAAAATAATGATTGGCTTAGTGAGAGACAAAAATTGTCAATCTAATTTTATTAATCATTTTTTATCGGTTGGGACACTACCATTCTCACTTAAGCCTTCCATGTTTTATAAAGTGAATAATATAATTACAAATATATTTTAGAACATAATATGTTAGGGAGTTGTTGTTTGATAACTTTCAATTTTGGCCACAAAGTCACTATAAATTATCACATCAACCTCTCTACTTTTTTACATATCTTTTCTTTAAAAACTAAAAAATTACTAAAATATCATGTTCACAAACGAGATTGCATATACACGTTATCAAAATATATGTAACATAACCATAACAAATTGTAATTTTTCACCACATAGTTCACAACATTTTGCACGACAATAGTTTGTAATATTTACGCTATACCATTCATAACATAACTGTAATAATTCATAAATTTTACTTTAGAAATACCCACTATTAGGGACTTAAACTCCCATCCACTTTAGAAATTTTACTTTAGATCAGTGACATCTCTCGGTCATGCTCCTAGAATAGGTCACTGAGCCCACACGAAAACTGGCTCTGGAAGACTAGGTCGTGGAACAGCCATGGGAACTCCTGCTGCACGAGGGACTCAAACTCCCATCCACTTAATACCTCCATCCTTAGAAGGTTGAAAATTGCTCAAAGTTGTTGTTATACCCTATTTCGGCCAAAAACTGACTTTTTGCAAAAATGACTAAAATACCCCTGAACCTACTTTTCAACCAAAAACCAATTTTCCGACCCTAAGAGATAAGGGAAACCTAATTAAACTTTGATTTGTGGTATTTTCCAAAATTACTGACCAATTTTATAAAATAAAAAAAAAAACATTGATTTAAGGGCAATTTGAACTTGCTTGGGCCATAAGTAGGCAAAAGCCATGCAAACCCGCACATAGCCTTGCAAACCCACACCTAACCTGCAAAATTGACACTTGGACCCCTGGCCGCACGTGTGCTCGCACGTGGTCGCATCTAGATGGTGCAGCCACACTTCTTCTGTGTAGTAACACTTTCTGCTGACAGATAAAAATAGAAACTTTGCAAGGATGACAATGCAGATGAAGAGAGGTGCTATGGAGAAAGTGATACTCAACCCTAGTAACCTTCTTTGGCTTCCTTCCTAAGCTAGGACTGCCTATAAAAGGACCCCTTACCCCCCTCTTTAGAGGACTGGACTTTTGTGAACTTTTTGAGAGCATTAAAATGCTTGAGAGAAAGAAACCACCCTTTCACACTCTAGCTCCAAAAATCCCAGCTCACAACAACCTCAAACACTTTAAAACATTGTAAGGACTTGGAGTCTTAGACTAATATCATAAACCTAGGCTTAAGAGAGACCTACAAGCAAGAAAACGATGTCTTCTCGCATTTTCCTTGAGTTTCCTTAAAAAAAAGTAGGTAATTATCTATGTTGCAGTTATTTATGTACCTCTTTTATCTATATTTTCAATAGTAAATCATGCTTAGGGTTTAGTTTATTCATATGTCATGTAATTTGCATATTTATCCTTCTTTCTCGCCTTTCTCATCATGTTTCTTTTATTTTCATTAGAACAACATGTTTAGGTTTATTTAATCATGTAGAAATCATTTGTTAGGCCCGATTTGAATCATCATGTAGATAGCTTATATCACTGCCTTTCTTTTCATTACTGGTTATTTGCTTTTTCTTACATAATCATGCTAGTAGCCTCAAACCGGGCTTAGATTCATTATTGAACGATTAGTTGCATGTTTAGGCCATATTTATTTTATGTTTTGCATGAAAGACGTGTAAGTGAGCATCCAGGTAAGTCCACTAAATCTCCATATCATATGTGTGTCCTTGTTGCATTGTCTTTTTCAATAATCCAAAGTTAAGTGCTTTTTCTTGCAAAATTGATTGTTTTGAATGATTTTTATGAATATTATTTATTTTGGATTCAATTTAAGGCCATAGATCATTGAAGATCTTCTTTACTTAGAAATCATCATTTTTGAAAAGAGTGGCTTTATTCTTTAAATCCAAAATAAACGATATTTAGTTTATTCAATCATCTAGTTTTAGGTTAGTTAAAGGTTTTAGGTTTAAAATGAATTTGTATGAAATAATTAACCATTAAAATCATAAAATAAGAAGTGAGTAGAGGCCAATCTTTAGATTGGGAAAAATGGGGTGCTTTCATTTAATGACCTTCCCCTTTGTACCTAAGTTCCCGAACCGAGAAATTTTCTAGTTATGACGGACTAGTCCTTAACTTAGTTTTCATCGTTAAAGGTTTCTTAATTCTTCTTTAAAATTAAGTGGCGACTCTTTATTATTAAAGCAAATTAGTCCAACTTTTATGTAGGAAACATACATTAGACTCGAAAAAGACATGGCGCATACAACTGCTGCTGGGGTTACATTTTGCTTTGGAATTGCTCATATGCTTTGCTAACATAACTTTTACTTAGTTAGTGTCGGTCAAAATCAAATTTTCAAATAGTCTTTTTTAACATAGGAGCTTTATTTGGGTCTGTAAGGCCCACCCCGAGTTTTATTTTCACGATTCAAACTATTTAGTTTGTCGAGCACTTCGTGTATTCAATCCACACAAAAAAATTATGTTAATTTGATAATCATAACTTATTCAATTTATAACGTTTTCACCAAAAAAAATAAATGATTTATTTTTAAAAATACAATTATCATCTATTTTTTTGTTATGACAAATGTGATAAATTGGATAGGTTACGATTATCAGATTAACCGAATTTTTTCTGTGAATAAAATACACAAGGTGATCAACAAAATGAATGATTTGAATTATCGAAATAGACCTGTAATATTCCCTCTGAGCCCTAACAACACCCTCCAATGCAGATTATGGACAGAAAGAAATCCTCCTTGTTCAAAATAATGAGAGGGTGAATAGTAATCAACACTAATCACCCACCACATAATAACTAATGACAAAGAAATAGATGTGACACCCGAATTTTTACCATGATTATATTATAAAAAAATAATAATAAATAATTAATAAAATAATAATAATAATAATAATAATAAATGCATAGTTTAGGAAATTGGGAATTAATCGATTAAATTGTTAAGGAAATAAATTGTGAGGCACCGCACGTTAAATATTTTAGTAAGTGGTAAGTGATGTTTTATAGTTGGGTTGTGAGGTTTTAGACGTGAACCTAACGTATAATCATAGGTAATTTTAGGAATTATAACCTTTAGAATTGAATTAAAAAATAAAAAATAAAAATTCCTGCTAGGCTAAAGGATGGAGAGTGTGCATGTATAGCTTTGGTGACATGCATAGCTTTGCAACACTTGTTGGACAGGTGGCTGAATTTGGACAGGTGGCCGAATTTTATGTGCCACACGTTGCCACACATTAAAAGCTATTGAGGGACAAGCTCATGCACCAACTATAAATAGTGAGGACTCAGTACAGGGAACTTTAAAAAAATAAGAACAAGAAATTTGAAACCTATTCGTAGTGTACAGGTGGAGCTTCGAAAAGTGAGGGGTATAGCTGGAGTTGTAGTGACAAAATTAAAAGCTAAGGGTCAATCTTAAGGTGAGTTATATTATACCTTGAGTTACCATAATATGTTTTATATGTGTCTAGAGTTACTATAATATATTTTACGAATGTTTTGAATTACCACAATTTATTTTATATAATTTATGCTTTATGGATATGTTAATGTTTCAATTACGTGGATTATTTTCTGAACTTTATTTGCTTAAATTGAAACCCATGGATATGTTTGTTTCAATTTTAGAAATTATTTGACAAAGATTTTATAAACAATTATGTTCTATAAGTACCACCACAGGAGTCCCACGCCTTGGGGGACTTAAATAAACCATGGGCCCCTGTTTGGCCACCTTGTGGTCCTCTGTTTGTCATGGATCTATTGACCCCTATTCTGATTGTCACTCCAGTGACCCCTGTTCTATTCCGTTTTGTAATGTGGTTATAGTTATTTACGTAATTTTTATTTCAGTTTCTGCCACTTAAATAATTTATTTATGCAACTTAAATTATGTTAATGTTTTAGCTTAAATAACTATCCATGGCTATTTTGTGCCCCTATACTCACAGTATAATATTTCTTACTTTGCTATGTGCTTATTGCTGTTACCCCTTTCAGGTGACAAGATTAAGCAGGATCAAGATGGGGGATAAACCACAATGTTTTCTTTTCTTTTTTTTTTTGTACTATCTATATTTCTAATTGGACACCTGAAATAAAATAAAAGCCCAAATGACTATGTTTGTTTCTTTTTAATAAACATTTGGTACCCAATTATTTTATTTTAATTTATTTAATTTATCCGCTTGCGCTATGACTACAAAATTATTAGAATTATTTTATATTTTATCTTGTTGCGACGCTGAGCCTTTGGGTATCAGGTTTGGGTCGTGACAAAAATGGTATCAGAGCTTTTACAAAGAGAAAAAAAAAACATAAAATAAAAATAAATAAATACTATATTTTGTACAACATCATAATTGTTTAATTATATATATATATTGTCATAATAAATAAATAAAATATTGTGTCCAACATGATTTAAATAAATATTGGGTAAGCAAAGTTTTCCTGTGTTGTAGGACATGGCACACCAAGAAGAATTGTTTTGGTTCAAGCCCCAGGGAGCGCATCTGGCCCCTAACTTATTGGAGGAATGATGAGACTCAGAAAGCACTATCGGACAGACCTACCCCGACCTTGACCGACTCATGGGGAGGCCAGTATATTTGCGGGCCGACCCTAATAAGGACTACCTATTCTGGAGACTTAGCCGGGCTAGCACCCGAGAGAGATACATTGGGCTGACGCACGTTGTCAGATTAGTACATCCGCGTTTCTCGGTTACTCCCTTATTCCCAGGCTTTTCCGAGAGGAGAGGGAATATATACCCTAGCAGCCACATTCGCACTACGACACCTCCTCCATGGCACATTGTCCAGACCCCAGCTATAGACTACACTAACAGTACCACATACTTAGAGATACTTGTGCGGCTCACTGGGCGGCAATTTTGGAGATATTACCACGGTGTACCGACCTACATGGTCCAGGTAGTTTGGTGCTATTTTGGGATTGAGCTC
>JAPPVO010005568.1:0-30932 GCA_030407325.1 Camellia japonica | reverse complement strand
CATTACGGTGGATGTCCTAGCTAGTAGCGTGTGCAAAGTAGTGTATAGGAGATGGTTGGCTCCTTTTTGGGCATTAAATTGGACGGTGTTGTTCGGCCCATGGGGGTCCACCACGGGTCTCATTTTGCTAATCGGTATCATTCAATGTGTAGAACTCGTCAAGTACTATATGCTTGTAAAAAATCACGTTGATCGGATATCGATAGTTATCTGATCTGATTAGTTTTTTTGTCAACCGTTAACTATAACACCATACATTTTTTATACAAAACTGATTTAATCATGTAGTTAGCGATATCTGATCAACGTGACTTTTTATGGACATATAGTACTCGACGGTTTCTATACATTGAACGATTCAGATTATCAAAACGGGACCCGCGATGGGCCCCCACAGGTCGAACAATACCGTCTTGTTTGCTTCTCCGCCTGTTCCATTTGTACAAACGGTGGGCAGCTAAACTACAACTCACATGACATGTGAGTTGTACTTTTTTTTTGTAAAATTAATTTTTTATATTTTTTTTTTTTTGTGAATAGTGAGAACTTTTTAACTTTTTTAGTAACTTTTTGACTTTTTAATTTTTTTGAGGTATGCCAAACCAGCCCTAAATAAGGCTGTTTTGTTCTTTTCTTTCCTTTTTTTTATCCACAAGCTCTACTTCTATTGTTTTTCCCTGCCTGTATTAAAATCTCCTAGCTCAGTTTTTAAACTTGAAACATTAAGAACTTTCTTTCTCTGTCTCTCTGTCTTTACGGGAAGTCTCTCTTGATGATCTGGAGATTTTGAGAGTTATATTTGGAATCTTTTCTACATATTGTGACAGGTAATGATGCAAACATCACATGAACTATATTCAAAATTTTCTTTGGTTCTGTTAAATAGGTTAATTATCTTCTAATAATCAATATGTGAAAAGCTTGGTAATGCATTAGCAAACACATATATTCAGTTTGCAAATGTCGTTGGCATATATTATTGTTGATACATGCAGGGGTCTTCTTATACTTATCTTGATTATTTCTTAATACCTCAAAAAATATTTTTGTCCTTGAGTCGTTGATTTTTGTACTTATGTGAAATTTTCTTCGTCATGCAGACAAGAAATACAATAAGGTTAGTTGCTCTAGCTATTGCCGCGGGTTTAGGCTCCTTAACACATACATTGGGCACCCTCGTTTCTATGATAAGAGCAAGTGGATTTGCTACAGCTGCAGCTGCAACTGCTATAGAAACTGTTGTTGATAGTTTTAGATAATATCTTAATAGTTGTCAATATGTTTAGAGAGTTAGATATGCATAGTTTTGGATGGTTTAGATTTTTTGTACAGTTTAGAACTCAAGGATATAGTTTTCGAATGTGTTGGAATGTATAGACTATTGTTCAATGTTTATAATTTATAGATATAGTTTCTTTTTGATGTTTCAAACAATATTTTGGTGGTTGATTGATGTTTTGTGATGCTTGTTTGTAATATTTGTTAGATTGTACAAAATTGGTCAAATAGAACCTATTGAATTTTTTTTAAAAAAAATGCATATTCTACAGTAGACATAATAAGTCGTATTACATATTTTACGGCGCGCAATCAGCGTCGTTATTTGTCTCACCAATTAATGGTGTGCAAAAGTAGTCATAGAAAAAGTAACAATGACGCACAAAATTTGCCGTCAAATAGTTTTTAACAGCGTACTATAGCATGTCATAGAAAAAGTAACGATGACGCGCAAAATCTGCCGTTAAGTAGTTTTTAATGACGTACAAAGTATGTCGTTGAAAATGAATAACTTTCCATGACTGGTCATAATATGATGCGCGCTGCATATCGTAGAAGGGTTTTTACAGCATGCATTGCGCGCCGTAAAAACCCTTTTTTGTTATAGTGAAAAGTTACCAACACTCAACTCCTTAAACTTCGCAGATATTTTCTCAACAATTTTATGATAACTACATCCCTCACTAATTTTAATAGCAGCACAAGACTTACTGTATTTGCATATTAACTTGAAACTCCTCTCCATATTACAAAATCACAAACCAACAAACAATTGTTCACAGATTCCAAACTACAAAATTATACAGTTACAACATATCAGTATCAACACTTCACAATTCACAATTCCAAACTGTAAAATTATACAGTTACAACATATCAGTATCAAAACTTCAGAATTCACAATTCAAAACTACAACTTCAAAACACATTACACTATACAACAAACAAAATCAACAAAATCAAAATCATTAAACTATATCACATACAAAAATCACAAAATAAGTATCAAACAAACAAAGTTTATCACAAAATAAAGAATTATAATAACATTGCCAAACACAAATCATAGATCACGCAAATTTGCTTATATATATATATATACACATACATATATGTATCGACAGAGTGAGACACACATATACACACACACATAGAGCGTACACAGAGATCGCCTATACGTAGAGATTCAGACCGCACAACGAGATCAACTTCACAGCACAAAGAGATCAACATCACGGAGAGAGATCGAGATCGCAGACAATCTCGCATAGGCGACATCACAATCTAATAGTTGATTTTTCACGTATATATATATATCTCAAATCAAAGAGTAATACAGTCACTTAAAAAATAAGAAAATAAAAAACGGGACCTCCAGATACAAATCTTCAAAAACTGTGGACCTGTTAGTCTATTAAAAATATAATGAGATTAGAAAAAAAATAGATCTTCTACGCAGGACTACATAGTAATTTTTCCTTCTTTATTTGTTCTCAAAGGCCCATTATGTATGTACGCCTGTTTGGCTTATGGAGACAGAATTCCATGAACAAAATTGTCCGCTAAAAGGCCCATTTCGACCCAGTCAGAAATTCAAAACCAATCTGAAAATTTTTGGAAGAGCCAAAAATCTCTCTTGAAACTTCGCGAACTTCAACTTTCATTTAAATGAATTTTTATCACTCTAGTTTCGATTTAACTGAAATTCTTCAAAGACTTTGATCTCAGGATCTGATCAGAGCTCAAGGATTGCTTATAATCGGGTAAGAACTCATTTAAACACCTTTAATTTAAGCCTTTAGTTATAGATCTGTAGGTGTTCATGGTATTTGTAATGTGAAACATACATATATATATATATATAGTTGAAATAGGGTTTAGACTGAGATTAATTGGGAATTTGGAAAGAATGTTAAATCTTGAATTCTGTTTCAGTATTTTTTATTTTTTTATTTTTTGTTGTTGTGAATGGTAGTGAGCTGAAGTTGGGTTTGAATTGGATGTAAATTTGCTTCAAGTTTGGAAGTAGTTTAAATTGGAATTTTGTCTGAATTCTAAAATTTCCAAATTAGGGCAATATCTGAATTTTTTCAGCTTATTTGCTTTTTACATTCACTTTTCACTTGTTTAATTATAATCTTACACTAGTACACTTCTCAAAGTGAGCTTAGTTGCACTAGTGCTCATCCTTAAGGTATCATCCAACATTCAAATCAAAGGAACAACAAACCATTATTATTATTTGCACTGTTTTACCCTAGTTTTTTTTTTTAGTATGATAACACATGAGAACTATCAGAGGTCAGAGAACCAACTTTTCCTTTTCAGCTGTTTTTGTTTTAACTATAATTTTTTAAATCAAAGAAGACAAAATAACAAAGACTAAAGGGGACATGCTTACAACAGACATCACATGGATGAATATGATTATCTATTGTGTATTTTTTGCTAAAAACTACTCCCTACACTACCATCATCATCATTTTTTCAAACCAAAACTCTTTCCTGCTTGGATTTTCTTTCATTGAAGTTTAGTTGCACCAAACAGGACTGTTGTCCTTTCGAACTTGTTTCAGACACTTACACCGAGTGCATATATATTCATCTATATATATATATATATAATGTGACTTGATCAGGGTAACATTAATTGACTTGAGCACCATAATATTGCCAACCAGAGCTGTGCTAATGAGTCCCATTTGTGTTTAGTTTTAGTGTTAATTAGTCTCTCTCTGCCCATTCATCCCATTGTCATTACTTGCTATATTTTTAAGAAAACATAAACTTAATTGATTATTAACAAGAATATGATGAATAATATAATATGCACAAGAAAATATTCTCGACTATGGACAAATAACAACAGAACCACCTGATGTGGCCATGTGCCTCGAGGAATATTTTCCACCTTATCGGCATATATATATGTTAAAAATCCTACCTGTACCTACTAACGTGTCTTCTAATAACCATCTCCTCCCAATCTTTCTTATTTTTTAGATATGCATATAATATTTATTATGTGAATCTAGGTAAGATGTGGGGAATAAAAAGCCCATGATGTGTTTAAATCTTAAATTTGTAGAATAATCTTTTTATTTTATTTGTACTCCACAAATCCAATCCATGTGCTAGTACAAGTAGGTAGGTTTATCCTTATTCTCTCAGTATTTTATGTGATTATATATTGATATAAAGCATTATTATTTGCATTGGTTTTTCCTTTTAATAGGATAATAAGTCAACACATGATCCATATTAGTTCAGAGGACAGAAAACCAACATACCCTTGCAGGTTTTAAATTAAAGCTAAAATAATTAATGAAAGAAAACAAAACATCAGAGGCATGCCTAAAGAAAATGGCATGCTCACAAACAAACATCACACGGATGTGATTCTGTATCTATTTTTCTGCTAAAACTAGGTACTGTGAGGGTGGTTCTACAATACTGCTTCGTCCCAATTAGACCTTCGTTGAATCCTCACTCTGGTGCCTGAAACAAAGAACACTCTGACCAGGTGTGTTGGAATTAGTACTTTGACAGTCAAGTTAGAGACTGGTTCAAAGAAAATGGTTAGGTATTCAAAAAGTAGAGTAAACTTGAGTGATTGTGCATACGTTCCTTCCTTCATTTACCTTCCTTTTATAGAGGTTTAGTATAGATATTTCCTACATAATTTTGATGATCATGACATTGTAGGGCCCAGGTTCCTATTACACCTTCGGAAAGGGACGGCCTGGACCCATTTTGATTGAGATAGTATGCCGAACTCCCACTGGTATTCGACATGAATGTTCGCTGATTCTGTTGGCATCACTTACTCAGCATGTCACCTGATCGGCGAGGAGGTTGCTCAGCGTCAAACCTCTATAATCCAGTGGGCCTGGTTGGATTTGTTGGACAATCTTCACCGTATTAATAAATTTTTTTGTTTGTGTATTCAACAACAAAGTAGAACACAAAAATAAATAAATAAAGATTTTCCAGAATTTGTTTTATTACAGAAACAAAGCAGAAATTGGAAATAGAGTAGGAAGAAGGAAACTAAATAAGAATAAGAAATTACTTATAGAAAATATTTTGTAAGAATGATCAAGTCCAGTGTTTTACACTGTCTCCTTAAGACAGTTTCGTTCTCTTTCTCTCAGGTGCTAACAAATTGTGAACGTTTATCTCCCAGGATAAAATGATCTACAACGAATAGTAGCAGTACTACAAACTGTTTGCACTATGAACACACTTTGTGTATATAGTCTCTCTCAAGGAAAAAAAATGCAAAAATATGCAGGAACTTTGAGAATGAAGAACGAAAAATCTAAATGCAAAAATCCAAATGAGGGTTTGTCTATTTATAGATGAACTGGTGGCTATTCAAAATAACTTCAACAGGTACCAAACCTGTTCAGACAGATTTGAACAGGTGCAGTACCTGTTCGGTTTAAAATTTGAATAGATAATACATCTGTTTGGTTGGAGGAAAATATTGAAGAGGTGCAAGGGACCAAACTGCCAACGTTTAGAAATGTTGGGATCATTTCAGAATTAAGTTTGAATTTCAAATTGAATTCAAATTTTGAACGGTAAGAATTTAATTTTAGAAAAATAAAATTCAAATTTTTAGCCTAAAAAGATAAGTATTGGGTCGGACAAGCCCAACCCAACCTCACACCACGGACAAGCCCAGCCTACCCGAATGGATAGCTGTGCGCTTGTGTTTGTTTTGCATTGCGCGCCGTAAAAATCCTTTTTTGTTGTAGTGAAAAGTTACCAACACTCAACTCCTTGAACTTTGCAGATATTTTCTCAACAATTTTATGATAACTACATTCCTCACTAATTTTAATAGCAGCACAAGACTTACTGTATTTACACATTAACATGAAACACTCCTCCATATTACAAAATCAGAAACCAACAAACAATTGTTCACAAATTCCAAACTACAAAATTATACAGTTACAACATATCAGTATCAACACTTCACAATTCACAATTCCAAACTGCAAAATTATACAGTTACAACATATCAGTATCAAAATTTCAAAATTCACAATTCCAAACTACAACTTCAAAACACATTACACTGTACAACAAACAAAATCAATAAAATCAAAATCATTACACTATATTACATACAAAAATCACAAAATAAGTATCAAACAAACAAAGTTTATCACAAAACAAAGAATTATAATAACATTGCCAAACACAAACCATAGATCACGCAAATTTGCTTATATATATATACATACATATATGTATCAACAGATAGAGACAGAGTGAGACACACACATACACACACACATAGAGCATACGCAGAGATTCAGATCGCACAACGAGATCGACCTCACAGCACAAAGAGATCAACATCACGGAGAGAGATCGAGATCGCAGACAACCTTGCATAGGCGACATCACAATCTAATATTTGATTTTTCACGTATGTATATATATATATTTCAAATCAAAGGGTAATACAGTAATTTAAAAAATAAGAAAATAAAAAACGAGATCTCAGGATACAAAACTTAAAAAACTGTGGACCTGTTAGTCTATTAAAAATATAATGAGATTAGAAAAAAAATAGATCCCCTATATAAAACTACATAGTAATTTTCCCTTCTTTATTTGTTCTCAAAGGCCCATTATGTATGTACGCCTGTTTGGCTTATGCAGACAGAATTCCATGAAAAAAATTGTCCGCTAAAAGGCCCATTTCGACCCAGTCAGAAATTCAAAACCAATCTGAAAATTTTTGGAAGAGCCAAAAATCTCTCTTGAAACTTCGTGAACTTCAACTTTCATTTAAATGAATTTTTATCACTCTAGTTTCGATTTAAGTGAAATTCTTCAAAGACTTTCATCTCAGGATCTGATCAGAGCTCAAGGATTGCTTATAATCGGGTAAGAACTCATTTAAACACCTTTAATTTAAGCTTTTAGTTATAGATCTGTAGGTGTTCATGGTATTTGTAATGTGAAACATACATATATATATATATAGTAGAAATAGGGTTTAGACTGAGATTAATTGGGAATTTGGAAAGAATGTTAAATCTTGAATTCTGTTTCAGTATTTTTTATTTTTTTATTTGTTGTTGTTGTGAATGGTAGTGAGCTGAAGTTGGGTTTGAATTGGATGTAAATTTGCTTCAAGTTTGGAAGTAGTTTAAATTGGAATTTTGTCTGACTTCTGAAATTTCCAAATTAGGGCAATATCTGAATTTTTTCAGCTTATTTGCTTTTTATATTCACTTTTCACTTGTTTAATTATAATCTTACACTAGTACACTTTTCAAAGTGAGCTTAGTTGGGCTAGTGCTCATCCTTAATGTATCATCCAACATTCAAATCAAAGGAACAACAAACCATTATTATTATTTGCAATGTTTTACCCTAGTTTTTTTTTTAGTATGATAACACATGAGAACTATCAGAGGTCAGAGTAGGGGTGAGCAGCGGATTTACCGATCCGCCAAAACCGACCGAACCGAACTGATCCGCCGCATTTTGAACGGATGCGTGATGACGAGCGGACGGTTGCGGATTGATTTTCTCCAATCCGCCAATTTGGTGGACGGATGGCGGATTTGAGATTTCATTGGCCACAACCGAACCGCCAAACCGCCAAACCGCGAGCACCACTAGTAATTTATAAGACTTTGTGTTTTCAATTTGTTTAAATATTATGTTTGTGTTTTCAATTGAAAAAGAGTTTAAATATTCTGTTGAAAAAAAGTTTTCAGCTTGAATATATTTTTTGAATTGAAAAAAATAAACGTATTATTTATCTATATTTTTTTATTTTTAAATCTAACTCTAAAAATAATAAATAGAAAATATAATATATGCTGGTTGGTTTTTGTTTTCAAAAACATATATAGATGTAACAATACAGAGACATACAATCTCTACTACTGCTCTGTTCATGGTTTTGGTGGTTTGAATTGTTATTATATTTTAAGAACCACATATTGTAATACTTTATGTGGATGAATCATGCTGTGATTCTAATATGTGGATGAGGTATGCAGTGATCGTGATATTCTAAAAATTTAAATTTTCTTTCTTTAGATAAGGCATACAGTGATTATAATATTTTTTTAAGTCATTGACTGTAATACTTTCTTCTTTCTTTCTTCTTTTTTTTTTTTTTTTTTTTTTTGAGAAGTGCACAAATTGAATTATGTTGAAAATTTATAAAATTTTAAACCGCCAAACCGATTCGCATCCATCCACCAAACCACCAATCCGCTCAATCCACATTCGCCAGATTGACGGACGGATGCGGATTGATTTTTTCCAATCCGCCAATCTAGCGGACGGATGACGGATTGGAGGTTCCGTGGCCGCAACCGACCCGCGCCCACCCCTAGGTCAGAGAACCAACTTTTCCTTTTCAGCTGTTTTTGTTTTAACTATAATTTTTTAAATCAAAGAAGACAAAATAACAAAGACTAAAGGGGACATGCTTACAACAGACATCACATGGATGAATATGATTATCTATTGTTTATTTTTTTGCTAAAAACTATTCCTACACTACCATCATCATCATTTTTTTAAACCAAAACTCTTTCCTGCTTGAATTTTCTTTCATTGAAGTTTGTTGCACCAAACAGGACTGTTGTCCTTTCGAACTTGTTTCGGACACTTACACCGAGTGCATATATATTCATCTATATATATATATATATAATGTGACTTGATCAGGGTAAAATTAATTGACTTGAGCACCATAATATGGCCAACCAGAGCTGTGCTAATGAGTTCCATTTGAGTGTGTTTGATTGGACGAACTAGATAAGAGGGATTAGAATTCATTGGATTTGAGTCCTGGGACTGTGAATCCTCCGGACTATTTGGTTGGATTGGATATGTATCCTGTGTTTGTTTTTTCATGGGATTAGATGTCTGAAAATGACTATTTTTAGTGAATCTAACGTTTGGTTGGACGGACTGGATAGGATAAATGACCAAAGACTTTTTACCATTTTCAATAGTTTATTAAATAATAGTAATATTAAACATATCTTTAATATTTTAATTATTTTTATCTAGATTAAATAAAAATTTATTTTATTTTATTTTTTACACAATTAAATAAATTTATTTTTTAAAAAAATAAATAAAATATCAATAAAAATATATGTTATTTTTTAATTAAAATTTAAATAAATTTGTTTTTAAAAATAATAATAATTAAACAATGAAATTAAATAAAACATCTATTAAAATTTAAATAATGAAATTAAAAAAATATAAACAAAATTTTAAAATAAAACATCAACAAAATATCTATAAAAAATTATTTAAAAAAAATTAAATAAATAAAACATCAATAAAAAGTTAAATAAAATTATTTTATTTTTAAATTGAGACATTTAAATTTTATTGAATTTTACTAAATATAATACATAATTAAATAGTAGAGGGTCAAAATGGTCATTTTACTACTTAATCCCAACAGTGGATTGTCCTCCTAAAAGTATCCCACACCCCCCTTAGGACACAGTAGTCCCCCGTATGGAGGATAAGGAGTCCGCCGGATATGGAGTCCGGCGGACTAAAAAAAAAACAAACGGCGGATTGGATGTTTCCTCCGGATTACAATACGCACAGTAAATAGTCCCCCCCTTATCTCCCCAATCAAACACACCTTTGTGCTTAGTTTTAGTGTTAATTAGTCTCTCTCTGCCCATTCATCCCATTGTCATTACTCGCTATATTTTTAAGAAAACATAATTAATCAATGTATTTATTATTAAGTAAACTTAAGGGTTGTTTGGGATGATCTAAATAAGTGTACTTTTTGACTTTTTATAAAATATGAGTTGGGTTTGGGTTGAGTTTGAAGTGATGTGTTAGAGAGGTGATGTGACTTAAATAAGATGATGTGACTTAAATAGGATAGTGACTTTTTGACCTTTTATCTTTTTTCAAATATGCCAAACTTGGCCTTAATTGATTATTAATGTAATAATCCCGACCCGTAGTTAGCTCCTAACCGGTAATTAAGGATGTTAATTAAGTGATTAAGATTGATGATGGGATTAATAGGTAATTTGTAACATAATTGTTCGCCTATCTGTTGACCGTTAAATCGTTTGTCCATGCTTAATGGTTTAAATTGTAAAATTGAAAGCCTTATCGGCATCCAAACCCGGAATTGATTATACCATTGTGTTAATTTGAATTTTTAGAACATTATGGCATATTTAATTAAAATGTGATTTGGTATGATTAAATTAGATCAAGTAAGCTAATTAAAGAGTTGGACTTATTTACCGTTTTGCCACCTAGTGGCCAAATCCATACAAAACACATTTGAGCCCCCTTTAGCTCATTTTGAACTCATTTTTCATCTCCTTAGTGGAAAATTCTGAGATAACATTTTAGAGAGAGAGGGAGAGTAATTCTAGAGTGAGAGAAGGAAGAATTCAAAGAAGAATTGGAGATTTTGCTTGTATTCACCAAGATTGTGTTAGAACAAGTGAGATTCAAGACTCTAGGTATAATTTCAACCTCTAATTTGTGAACCTAAGTCATCTAGCATGAGAATTCATGAAGATTATAAGTTTAGTCATGTAATGGAGCTTATAATGAGGAGTTGAGTTTCAAATCATGCATGCATGCATAAATTCTTGCATTTTGAAGTTAATGTCATGAAAAATTTACATGCATGTTTATATTTATGTTCAAGACCATGGATTCATCATGTTTTTGAAAAGATGGGCTCATTAGAGTATGTATTTGGAGCTTGATTGTGGTTTTAATTCATGCATGTATACATTTACATAGTGGGTTGTCATTGGGTTTGATTTTGAACATCTATCTTGTTTTGGGAGTTGTTTGGTGCATACATGTTTGAGTCATCATGTTTTAAAGCTTAAATTCATGTTTTGAAAAGGATTTCTTGCATGCATGGAGCTTAGAAGCTCAAATTGCAAGTTTCATGAGTTTTGAAGACAAGAGTTTTAAAGAATTCACATGCATGTCTTACTTCTTGAAATTCAAGTTGATATGTGAGTTTTGACAAACCTTGGGCCATGATTTTTATAAATTGATCTTTGAACTTTCATATTCTACAAGTTTTCTGGGTTATCTCAAGTTTTAGGGCCCAGAGATGAGTTTTGAAAGGTTGAATGTCGAATTTGAAGTTGGAGGTGCAATCTGGAAATTCCAGATTTTGCAGCCTCGCTCGAGCGAAGGGTTTCTCGCTCGAGCGACCACTCTGAGATTGTGCACTTCGCTCGAGCGACCAAAAGTCCGCTCGAGCGTAAATTTCGAGCTCCTAGAAGTTTGCATCATTTACAGATCGCTCGAGCGAAGGAATGTGCGCTCGAGCGACCAGTCACATTTTTGCATGCTCGCTCGAGCGAGGAAAGCTTCGCTCGAGCGAGAACTTAAAATTCTGAAATTTTGCCTAAGTGTTCCAAGGCATGTTTTGACAACCTCATTGCATCTTAGGCATTCCTAAGCCTTAATTAAGCTATAGTAATGAGGTTATGAGCTAGAAACGCACACTAAGAAATGAATGGCAAGTAAGTATGTGACTTGAGCATTGTAATAAGAATGAATCACACTAAGAGATTTCAAGGGTGTGTGTGTGTTCTAAGCCATGTGTTAAGAATGAACATGAACCAACGTAATGAAAGCTAAGCCTTAATGGCCATATGAATAAGTAATGATAAGATTCGTTGGTGCTATGTATTTTGTGATTGTAGGTCAACGTCCGAGAAGTGATTGACCATCTACGGAACCACTGTGAGTAACGTTATCGTAAAGATACGTTTATATGAAATTATGTTCCAAATGAAATGTGATAAGCTATGCTTTCTGAAATGATATATGTTTCTGTGAACGAACATTCCAAGTTTGAAATCTATTATGGCATCCATAGATAGTCCCAAGTCATGGGGGACGGCATGAAAATGCGGGTCCATGACATTTACGAGATCTCGTTAGCCACTTCATTGTGGTGATATGTGTTTAATCGGTGTCCGGGACCGGTTACTCTAGTCGGAAGACGTTATGTGTTATGTGATATGTTCTATGGGATATGCTATTATTATGTTCTGATATGAAATGACTATGATTATGCTATGAACTGTTTTATACGTATAAAATGTTCGGAATTTCGTTCACTAACTCCTTTACCTTAATGTTATTCACTGGGCTTTAGCTCACTGTTTGTATATATATATTATAGGTGAGCATTCTGGAGTGCAAGCCCGAAGGTTTTGTGGGGGACTGTGTTTCTGTTGTCAGCCAGCCTTTGTGCCTCACGTGGAGGTTCCCGAAGTGTCTTGGGTTCAAGTCCCGATTAGTCCCGCATATGTCTGGATCTTTATTTAATTATGTTGGCTATATTTAAGATACTGTAACGTGTGTGGTATAATGTAATGTATGGTTGACTTATGGCTATGTAATTAAAGTTTTAAATTATTCTGTTTCATGTAAGTCAACACAGCTCATTGGACAATTATATTTACGTAATTGCTTCCGCTAGCCCCTTATTTTATATTAATGTCATCAGAGGCCGTAGGTAATCTAAGGATTACTGGCCGGTTGCGGCGCTAAACCTATAGGGGCGGGTTTGGGTCGTGACAGAGTGGTATCAGAGCACGAGTTATACCGCACACACGTGTCCATATGAGCTATAGGATGTCCTAGAAATGAAATAGGGGCATTGCATCATCATGTTTAAGCGTGTGAGCTACTATGAACGCATCCTTATTGAAAATGAATTGAAATGAAACATTTGTGCATGATCAAAGAAGTTAAGTGAAATAACATGTCATGAGAATTTCTTGTGAGAACATGAATATATGAAAGTAAGGATCACGTGATCATATCTGAATTGAACCAGCAGTGTAAACACGTCTGGAATGAAATGTGAAAATCTATAAGAACTTTCCTTGTATTGATAAGCACCCTGTTTCTGTATAGATCATTGGAAAGGACAAGGAATGTAGGCGAGTCTGAATCTTCTGACGCTAGAATTAGCCGGTTAGAGGAAATGGTTGAAGCCTTAACTGAAAATCTGAAACAACAGCAACAAGGGCAAACATGTGTACCTGAACCAGCTAGTTATGGTATGATAGAACTGACACAGAAATACAATAAGATGAAACCACCTGAATTTCTGGGGGGTATTGAACCGTTAAAAGCCGAGGCTTGGGTTTTAGAAACTGAGAAAATATTTGAGGTATTTCCGTGTACTGAGGCACAGAAAGTTTTGTTGGCAACATTTACACTTAAAGAAGAAGCTAGGAGTTGGTGGATGTTAGTCCGAAATGATAATGAGGAAGTGACCTGGGATAGATTTAAGGAAATTTTCTTCGAAAAATATTTTTCCCAATGCATCTGAGATAGGAAAGTATCTGAATTTATACAACTGAAACAAGGCAATATGACTGTGGCCGAATATGAAACTAAATTTACTAAGTTAGCCCGTTATGCACCCCATATGATAGACACGGATGACAAAAAGGCTAGAAAATTTGAAGGAGGGCTTGACTTAGAGGTGTATGACCGAGTCGGTATTTTAAAATTACCCAAGTACGTGGATGTTCTTAATAGGGCCTTAATGTCTGAAGCGAACATAGCAGCCTTGAAAATATCAAAATCAACACCATCAACTGAATTTGAAAGAGCAAAACAGAAGAAACAAAAGGTTGAAATGACAAGTAATTCGATGATCAACGTGAATAAGAAATCTGGGGTAATAACTGTGAACAAAGAAGGTCAGGGGAGTAATGTGAACAAAGATATACCTGTCTGTAGAGAATGTGGGAAACAACATTGGGGCATTTGTCGCCGTCTGTCAGGAGCTTGTTTTAGATGTGGTCAGAAAGGGCACTTGGCTAAATCTTGCCCGCGAACTCGTCTGAATAACAAATAAGCCTAAGGCTACACCCTAGTTCCAGAAAATGCTCAGAACACTGAAATGACTAACGCAGGTATTACCCTAACTATGTGTAATTGTTTTATGGGAATTTGTGTGTGAATCATATGTTTCTTAGTTGATATGATATAGATGGTGGACATGTTAATTGGGTAGTTTGAATTGTTAGAATTATGAACCCATGATAATTGAACCTTGTGAACTGAACGAACCACTTGTGCCTCGGAAATTATTAGAACTTGGGAACAGTGGGAATGTGTCGGGTTAAATCTTTGTACCGTATTGTGAAAATTTAATATGAACTATCGTGAATGACCTGTTGAACTGTGCTTGAACTATTAAATACGGAGACACACTAGTATCGACTGTATATGGGACATGTTGAACTCACATATATCTATACCTTTGCATGGAATGTTGGTTAATCGAACTCGACACACTGCATTTGTATCTAGATTGAATAGACTTATGACTTGTTGCCTTAATCGTCATATCTGGAGAAACTGTTTTGTGTTCATCTGTATATAGAACTCGTGAATCTGTATTGGAAAGGTTGTTAGACTCTGGACATGTACATATATGACTATACCTTTGCTCAGAATGACTGATATGATTATTTGTTGATGACCTTTAAACGGTGGACTGTGATTGTTGAACATTGACTAGACTGTTGACTAGACCAGGGAGCCTATGCTTTAATGACTGTATGACCAACCTGAAACTTCTGTATAACGATCTGCTATCGTGTACCTTATGCTTACATGAGCTCAGTTGGGAAATTGTTCTGTTGACTGTGATGTTTATTTTTGCTGTGAATAATTATATACCTGTGCACCTACATGTGAACTTACTTGGAGAATGTAATACTGTATATGACCCGAACTCTTCGATGTGGACTACTGTGATACATGACTCTGCTGTGATTTGAGAACCGAGGAACTTAGAACAACTGTAAAACTACTGACTATACACCTAAGCGAATGGAGTAGGAACTATAGAATTGATATACCCCGTCGGGGAGTGATGAGGGAAGAACCGTTACCTGATTTAATCTGATAGAATTGTGGTTTGATGAAACCTTTGTTTGACTGATAGAACTCCTGTTTGATGACTTACGCTTTGAACTGTTCCTTGATAAGACTGGGTAGAACTTCATCTGAAACGGTCGGGTAGAACTTTTATTAATTTGATCTGAGGAGACCCTTATTGAGAGCTACAGTATGATTTGATTACATTATGGGGGATTGTAAATTACTTATGACTGAATGACAAGACTGTATCGTTAAAGGAATTAACCGAATGAAAAATTTAAATTAGTCCTGAACACTTAGAATAATGTGAACCGTCAGTAGCAGACTATGTGACTAAGAAATCTGGTACCTTATGCTTGGAGATATGGGAATACTGTATATATTATGACGTGTGATTAATTACCTGGTATTACCATTTGACCATGAACCTGTTTGGCTAGAGAATGACTGCTTTGGTGTTACTATACTTCAGAATTGATGGGATTTGTTGACAACAGGTTGGTTTGATTATGAACTTTGACTATCCGGGGGTATATGTAATCAATATGACTATTTCTGTATCGACACATGGCATGATTGAATCTGTGAAAACTGAGACTGGGGGAAAGTATATGAATGGTTACTTCGGAGTTCCGTTTACTAATAACTTGCACGAAATTACCTTGTATTCTGGATAACTTCAGAATGACTTGGATTGACTGTGATAGAATACCGAATTGAGAACCAAATTGAACAAAGATCGAATGATTGACTCAGAAATGAATAAACCCAATTTCTGTAACTTAACGGGGGAAAATTACTTATGAAAATGAGATTAGTATAATCTATAGCCCCGATAAGTGCTTGATGTGTGTAGTGTGTGTATTAATGCAGTAAAGTTGTGTGCAACAATATTTATGTTCTATGTCATGAAAGAAGTTTTGCTTTCTGAAATGTTATATGTTGCATACTGCATGACTGTTCAATTCTCTGGCAAGTTTTGTGGCACCCTTAGCTCTTATGGCCCTTGCTCGGGGGTAAGAATACCGTAGCCGATGGCCCTTGCTCGGGGGTAAGAATACCGTAGCCGATGGCCCTTGCCTGGGGGTGACAATACCATGGCTATGTATGTGGTCTTCGGACCTACCTGTTGTGTCACGCCCCAAACCAGCCCCTAAAAGTTTGGGCATGACCTAAGCAGAAACAGACAGAATAACCTGTATGGTATAACATTTGGGGGCCTGAACGGAAGCATTAAATTTAAAACGACATCTAGAAATATCCATTGAGCAACTATCAACAAGCCAGGACCATCTTAACATTGAACATAAGGTAACATGCACACAAAATGAGGTTACATAAACATTTACAATCCAGCCCAGGTCTTAGGCATACAAAACAATAAATACATATCCCTGACCAGCAATGTGGATACCAAAAGTTACATATACAAAGTAAACTGATCTAATATGTAAGGGTTTCCTCCAGTGCCTGGTTATCCTTAGGCTGACAAAAATGCATGAAGTGTGCTAGGTCGACTCCTCAAGCTGGTTCCTACAGAATCAGACAAAATTACAGAATGAGACAAGCTCAGTGAATAGTAGCGCGTAATAATAAAATCACAATGTGCAGTAGTATATGTATCAAAACCAAATACTGAGATAACGGATTGGCCTATTAGCCCAGATAGCCTTGCGGCACAGATAGCCTTTCGGCTCAGGTAGCCTTGCGGCACAACAGGTAGCCTTGCGGCACAACAGGTAGCCTTACGGCACAGATAGTCTTTCGACTCAGGTAGCCTTTCGGCACAACAGGTAGCCTTGCGGCACAACAGGTAGCCTTACGGCACAGATAGTCTTTCGACTCAGGTAGCCTTGCGGCACAAATAGTCTTTCGACTCAGGTAGCCTTTCGGCACAACAGGTATGTAGATACGGTTCCCACTTTTCGTTTCCAGATCGATATATAAGTACAATCATGTCTTACAGAACAAATACATAAATATATATGTAATGCACTATTACTCACAGTGTTGTGGCGGCGCACTAGTTCCTTCTGGAGTGTGCCATGCACACAATATGCTAATAAATTAGTATCCTTTACTTTTGAATCCTTACCAGTCATTCCATATGCCAGTACAGTTTTATGGATACGAATATCACTATCATAAATGGATTTGAATATCACTATCATAACCTTATCAGAAAAATATTCTAATAACACTAAAGAGTCAAACACGAAAAACTGAACAAAACATATTTTCTTGCTGGAACAGTCCTCCGCTCGAGCGTGACTTTGTCCGCTCGAGCGGACAGTGTAGTGCTACCAAAAATACTGGATGGTCGATTTTTACGCTCGAGCGTACATATCCCCCGCTCGAGCGGACAGGGTAATTTCAGAAACCTGCTGGGAGGTGTAGTTTCCCGCTCGAGCGGCCCTGACCCCCGCTCGAGCGGACGTCGACCCAAATTCAGGGCAACCCGATTTTCAAGCCAAAATCATTAATCAAAACCAATTTTCATGAAATCAAGAGTTGAATTCATGCAATACATCCACTTAACAACACCAAAACATGAATCCAAGCTTAATCATGCCAATTTGAACCAAGTTAAAGGCTTCAACAAGCCAACACTTGCACAAACTTCATTCTAATTCCAAACTCTTTAAACATATCACATAATCTCAACATATTGACATGGAATGATGCTATAGAGCAAGAATTAAAGTATAATTTCACCATCAAACTAAATCAAAATGGCAACATAACCAAGTAGTAAGAACCCTTAATAGATCAAACATAGATCCTTCTTGAATCAACCACAAATATGGCATAGGGTGCAACTCTTAAGTAGCTAAAACAAGAAATTTGAGTTACCTTTGAGTAAATCACACAATTTCAACAAGTTGATAAGCTTCCTGACTGACCCACGAATTTTCCCCCAATTCTCTTCTCCTTCCTCTCCTATTTCCTCACCCAAAAGTGATCCACGTTTTTGATCTCAACTCCACAAGTCTTAGATAGATATACCAATATATATATGGGCATAAAAGACGAAAATCAATCGCTTTATGGTGCCGAAATAAAAATTTCACAGAAAATCCCCTTATAGCTTAAAAATCATGTAGATTCCAAATATCAAATCAATTTCTGCAAATTAAATCTCTAAGGTGCTCAATTTCCATTTTAAGTGATTCAAGTGTAACAGATAAGTTCTAATTCAACAGATAGAAACTCACATTTCTAAGTTCCATGCACTTTTACTATACTTTCACATAGATTTTCACAATAAACATTCAAAGACACAAAACAGAAGATTGAAAAGATAACAGAATCAGATACGAGGGTTGGGGTATTACATGTTGTGTCTTTAGACCTACCTGATCTGATAGCTAATGGGTATACCACGTTTGACCTTGTGCGAAATCCGAACATTTATACGTATATGAATCAGTATCTGTTCTGTTACGCTTATGCGTTCTGTTCTGCTCTGTTAGTGCTAATGAATGCACCATGTATGCTTGAGCAAGAAATGTGATATCCATGTATGATCTAGACAAGGATATGAAAATGAGCATGTATCTAGATCTGTTCTAGACTGAAATTTAAATGGGTATCAGACTCTGTGTTAATACGACCCTTAACTTCGGTATATGATTATGATTCTGTCTTGAGTTATGAGCCTATTTGTGAACAAGGTTATGTTTCTGTCTTGTAAGAGTTGGAACTGTTTTCCTGATATAAGATAACTCGAGTTTGGGGACCAAACTCTTTTAAGGGGGGAAGACTGTAATAACCCCGACCCGTAGTTAGCTCCTAACCGGTAATTAAGGATGTTAATTAAGTGATTAAGATTGATGATGGATTAATAGGTAATTTGTAACATAATTGGTCGCCTATCTGTTGACCGTTAAATCGTTTGTCCATGCTTAATGGTTTAAATTGTAAAATTGAAAGCTTTATCGGCATCCAAACCCGGAATTGATTATACCATTGTGTTAATTGGAATTTTTAGAACATTATGGCATATTTAATTAAAATGTGATTTGGTATGATTAAATTAGATCAAGTAAGCTAATTAAAGAGTTGGACTTATTTACCGTTTTGCCACCTAGTGGCCAAATCCATACAAAACACATTTGAGCCCCCTTTAGCTCATTTTGAACTCATTTTCATCTCCTTAGTGGAAAATTCTGAGATAACATTTTAGAGAGAGAGGGAGAGTAACTCTAGAGTGAGAGAAGGAAGAATTCAAAGAAGAATTGGAGATTTTGCTTGTATTCACCAAGATTGTGTTAGAACAAGTGAGATTCAAGACTCTAGGTATAATTTCAACCTCTAATTTGTGAACCTAAGTCATCTAGCATGAGAATTCATGAAGATTATAAGTTAGTCATGTAATGGAGCTTATAATGAGGAGTTGAGTTTCAAATCATGCATGCATGCATAAATTCTTGCATTTTGAAGTTAATGTCATGAAAAATTTACATGCATGTTTATATTTATGTTCAAGACCATGGATTCATCATGTTTTGAAAAGATGGGCTCATTAGAGCATGTATTTGGAGCTTGGTTGTGGTTTTAATTCATGCATGTATACATTTACATAATGGGTTGTCATTGGGTTTGATTTTGAACATCTATCTTGTTTTGGGAGTTGTTTGGTGCATACATGTTTGAGTCATCATGTTTTGAAAAGGATTTCTTGCATGCATGGAGCTTAGAAGCTCAAATTGCAAGTTTCATGAGTTTTGAAGACAAGAGTTTTAAAGAATTCACATGCATGTTTTACTTCTTGAAATTCAAGTTGATATGTGAGTTTTGACAAACCTTGGGCCATGATTTTTATAAATTGATCTTTGAACTTTCATATTCTACAAGTTTTCTGGGTTATCTCAAGTTTTAGGGCCCAAGAGATGAGTTTTAAAAGGTTGAATGTCGAATTTGAAGTTGGAGATGCAATCTGGAAATTCCAGATTTTGCAGCCTCGCTCGAGCGAAAGGTTTCTCGCTCGAGCGACCACTCTGAGATTGTGCACTTCGCTCGAGCGACCAAAAGTCCGCTCGAGCGTAAATTTCGAGCTCCCAGAAGTTTGCATCATTTACAGATCGCTCGAGCGAAGGAATGTGCGCTCGAGCGACCAGTCACATTTTTGCATGCTCGCTCGAGCGAGGAAAGCTTCGCTCGAGCGAGGACTTAAAATTTTGAAATTTTGCGTAAGTGTTCCAAGGCATGTTTTGACAACCTCATTGCATCTTAGGCATTCCTAAGCCTTAATTAAGCTATAGTAATGAGGTTATGGGCTAGAAACGCACACTAAGATAATGAATGGCAAGTAAGTATGTGACTTGAGCATTGTAATAAGAATGAATCACACTAAGAGATTTCAAGGGTGTGTGTGTGTTCTAAGCCATGTGTTAAGAATGAACATGAACCAACGTAATGAAAGCTAAGCCTTAATGGCCATATGAATAAGTAATGATAAGATTCGTTGGTGCTATGTATTTTGTGATTGTAGGTCAACGTCCGAGAAGTGATTGACCATCTATGGAACCACTGTGAGTAATGTTATCGTAAAGATACGTTTATATGAAATTATGTTCCAAATTAAATGTGATAAGCTATGCTTTCTGAAATGATATATGTTTCTGTGAACGAACATTCCAAGTTTGAAATCTATTATGGCATCCATAGATAGTCCCAAGTCATGGGGGACGGCATGAAAATGCGGGTCCATGACATTTACGAGATCTCGTTAGCCACTTCATTGTGGTGATATGTGTTTAATCGGTGTCCGGGACCGGTTACTCTAGTCGGAAGACGTTATGTGTTATGTGATATGTTCTATGGGATATGCCATTATTATGTTCTGATATAAGATGACTATGATTATGCTATGAACTGTTTTATACGTATAAAATGTTCGGGATTTCGTTCACTAACCCCTTTACCTTAATGTTATTCACTGGGCTTTAGCTCACTGTTTGTATATATATATTATAGGTGAGCATTCTGGAGTGCAAGCCCGAAGGTTTTGTGGGGGACTGTGTTTCTGTTGTCAGCCAGCCTTTGTGCCTCACGTGGAGGTTCCCGAAGTGTCTTGGGTTCAAGTCCCGATTAGTCCCGCATATGTCTGGATCTTTATTTAATTATGTTGGCTGTATTTAAGATACTGTAACGTGTGTGGTATAATATAATGTATGGTTGACTTATGGCTATGTAATTAAAGTTTTAAATTATTCTGTTTCATGTAAGTCAACACAGCTCATTGGACAATTATATTTACGTAATTGCTTCCGCTAGCCCCTTATTTTATATTAATGTCATCAGAGGCCGTAGGTAATCTAAGGATTACTAGCCGGTTGCGGCGCTAAACCTATAGGGGCGGGTTTGGGTCGTGACAATTAACAAGAATATGATGAATGATATAATATGCACAAGAAAATATTCTTGACTATGGACATATAACTACTGAACCACCTGATGTGGCCATGTGCCTCGAGCAATATTTTCCACCTTATCGGCATATATATGTTAAAAATCCTACCTATACCTACTAACGTGTCATCTAACAACCATCTCCTCCCAATCTTTCTTATTTTTTAGATATGCACATGATATTTATTATGTGAATCTAGGTAAGATGTGGGAAAAAAAAGCCCATGATGTGTTTAAATCTTAAATTTGTAGAATAATCTTCTCATTTTATTTTTACTCCACAAATCCAATGCATGTACTAGTACAAGTAGGTAGGTTTATCCTTATTCTCTCAGTATTTTATGTGATTATATATTGATATAAAGCATTATTATTTGCATTGGTTTTTCTTTTTAATAGGATAATAAGTCAACACATGATCCATATTAGTTCAGAGGACAGGAAACCAACATACCCTTTTAGGTTTTAAATTAAAGCTAAAATAATTAATGAAAGAAAATGAAAGAAAACAAAACATCATAGAGGCATGCCTAAAGAAAATGGCATGCTCACAAACAAACATCACATGGATGTGATTCTCTCTCTATTTTTCTGCTAAAATTAGGTACTGTAAGGGCTTGTTCTACAATACTTCTTCGTCCCAAATAGACCTTCGTTGAATCCTCACTCTGGTGCCTAAAACAAAGAACACTCTGACCAGGTGTGTTGGAATTAGTACTTTGATAGTCAAGTTAGAGATTGGTTCAAAGAAAATGGGTTAGGTATTCAAAAAGTAGAGTAAACTTGAGTGATTGTGCATACGTTCCTTCCTTCATTTACCTTCCTTTTATAGAGGTTTAGTATAGATATTTCCTACATAATTTTGATGATCATGACATTGTCAGGGCCCAGGTTCCTATTACACCTTCGGAAAGGGACGGCCTGAACCCATTTTGATTGAGATAGTATGTCGAACTCCCATTGGTATTCGACATGAATGCTCGCTGATTCTGTTGGCATCACTTACTCGGCATGTCACCTGATCGGCGAGGAGGTTGCTCAGCGTCAAACCTTTGCAATCCAGTGGGCCTGGTTGGATTTGTTGGACAATCTTCACCGTATTAATAAAGTTTTCTGTTTGTGTATTCAACAACGAAACAGAACACAAAAATAAATAAATAAAGATTTTTCAGAATCTGTTTAATTACAAAAACAAAACAGAAATTGGAAATAGAGTAGGAAGAAGGAAACTAAATAAGAATAGGAAATTACTTACAAAAAATATTTTGTAAGAATGATCAAGTCTAGTGTTTTACACTGTCTCTTTAAGATAGTTTCGTTCTCTCTCTCTCTCTCTCTTCTCTCTCTCTCTCGAGTGCTAACAAATTGTGGACGACTATCTTCTAGGATAAAATGATCTACAACGAATAGTAGCAGCACTACAAACTGTTTGCACTATGAACACACTTTGTGTATATACTCTCTTTCAAGGAAAAGAAATGCAGAAATATGCAGGAACTTTGAGAATGAAGAACGAAAAAGCTAAATGCAAAAATCCAAATGAGGGTTTGTCTATTTATAGATGAACTGGTGGTTTTTCAAAATAACTTCAACAGGTACCAAACCTGTTCAGATAGATTTGAACAGGTGCAGTACCTGTTCGGGTTTAAATTTGAATAGATAATACATCTGTTCGGTTGGAGGAAAATATTAAAGAGGTGCAAGGGACCAAACTGCCAACATTTAGAAACGTTGGGGTCATTTCAGAATTAAGTTTGAATTTCAAATCGAAATTCAAATTCCAAACGGTAAGAATTCAATTTTAGAAAAATAAAATTCAAATTTTTTGGCCCAAAAAGATAAGCATTGGGCCGGACAAGCCCAACATAACCCCACACTACGCACAAGTCCAGCCTGCCCGGATGGATGGCGGTGTGCTTGTGTTTGTTTTGGATCCAATGGGTCTAGCCTGTTTTGCCCATAACTTCACCCTTTCACAAAACTTGGGTATCCCTTGGGGCTCTCCCCAAGTTGTAAACCCAAGGCTTATAAACTCATACAATGTTAGCCTAGCTAAGTGTAAGATATATATATATAATATATATATAATGCAGCGGATAAACGGATTCGGGCATACCTTATGTGTTAGAATCCGAAACGAAGAACCTTGTGGGTAAATCATGTGCTTCTCAATCACGAACCAAAAACACCCAGCAATGGAGTGATACTACAATATGAATATCACTCACTCTAGTCATAGTGCAAAGGCTTGATCGATTTTCAGATGAGAGAGAGTTAGAGAGAGAGTATGGGAACAAAAATATGTTATTCGTTATTGGATTCATCCCCACATCTCATATATCGTATCTGATATATCGACCAAAATCTAACCATCTATCCATATCTCCTAAGGATAAGATAGGATAGATATAGATAGATAGTGGGTTATCCTAACAAATAGGATAATCGGGAAATCAAATTCATATTACATGGGTAATTTTGGTCATGGGTCATGCCATATGGGTGCCCAAATCCGGGTCCAATACCTGACCCAATTTCCAACATCTTTCACTCGCACATGAGTTGGCATGACACTGCCACATCTCTATCTCAATCTTCACAAATATTGAACAATCTCATACTAGTCAATGAACCGTGCGACCGTTGAGAACACCTACATGTGGGAGCTCTATACTAGAAATTCAAAATGAGCCAGCATAAGGACGTCAACCCAAAAAGAATAAAAATAGTGTCTCATATACCCTAGACCTATCTAATTACACCAGTATAAAAAAACATCTCTAATCTTTCAAAAGAGCATGTTTGACCTTCTCAATTCTTGCAATATATTCACACTTAATCCGTCTCTCATATAAAGCGATGTGAGTTGCCGACAGTGAATATACAACAGTGGTGTAATACTAGATGGTATTTCCTTTACTCTCATGCCATTTAGTTTAGGATTGATTACTTTCCTAGTGATGTCCCTTAAGGCCGAATCATACATGACCGTAGGTAACATACCAAAGTAGTAGAACATCAACCCCTTACCTTATGACATAGTCAAAAGTCACAAAAGGGTACATAAGTAAAAGTCATATCAATAATGACATGTAAGACTCACACGGTGAGGAAATAGGGATCCATTCTCTCACATCATTACTCAGTCGCCAAGCATATGTAGTATGAATACATGCTATGATAGAGTAACTCTTTCAAAGAGTGACATCATACTCGATACACTATACAAACCTTAGTCTAGTCGCTTTCTAGCGCCTAATCCGAATTCTCTATTTGCTCGCTTACCAGGCGCCAAATGAGATCTCGCATTTGGCCAACCATAACAGGCACAACATGGAAAGTGGGTACTAACATCCATGTTTGGTCTTTAACACGACCTCATCTTGGTTGTAACCAAGGCGACATACATAGTGGATAATTTAAGCCTCTTTTGGTTTCAAAATAAAATAAACCATTAGTCTCATCCTTACTCGCTCTCACGCGCCAATGGCGATTGCTCGTGTGAGTGAGTCAATCTTGCCTGCTGACATCATCATCTGCTAATCATTATGACACAAATCATAATGGTATCAACATCCCATAATCTCACAAAAATAAGTGATTGATTGGAAAAACACAACCACAGTTTACACAATTCTAGATTCCAAACATAAGCCTTATCAGCACCTCTTGCGATAAGCATATACAACGGAATCCACCAAGTGCGTCTTACATAAAGTAGTTCAAGATCACTACCTCTTGCGCAATTACCTCTCTAAAGATATTTTGGTGACCAATTTGCGTTCATTCAAGATGCGCTCAACTAGCGCACTGAATTTTACAAAGGGCAAATTTATATACTATTAGTAAAGCATTCTATCCACAGTCTAATAAGTAAGGTCAAGGTCTAAAACTACTTAGTTGACCATTTACAAAAGATAACACTCATTATGCCGAATACGCCTACATAACGTACTTTAGGCTCCCACAACAACAACAAAAAAAAATAAAAAATAAATAAATGAATAAATCAAGGAATATAGGTCATTTGTTTCTTCCAAAGACAATCCGAGGATTCACTCAATAGCTAAGGCTTTAGCTTTTACCGATGGGTAAGTCAATGGATTTGCAATTTCGTATCTAGAATCATTCTAGGATATTCCTTATGTAAGTCATTAAAGACAAATCGAGAATTCTCCCAGAACAATCTCTAAGGATCTTACATCCGAGCATATAAATTACATTACGCATGTCCATCATGTCTAAAATAGAGGAATGCCAACCCTAGGTGGCGACAACTGTATAAATTCCTGGCCCATAATGACCAAGTAAGGAAAAACTTCTTTTTGAACCATTGATCATGCCTCAGTGGTCTTCATCAATCATCGTTGGCCTATCATGGCTCAACGAAATCTAAGAACCACTATTTGGATAACTGTTATAAAAGATTTAGGAAAATGTCTCGTAGCTCAAATTTTGTGGCTCAAAAGTGGCTCAAATAGCCAAAACGACGTCGTTTTGGCCATTTTTATGTTGTTCTGTACTCAAAACGACGTCGTTTTGGCCATTTGAGCCACTTTTGAGCCACAAAATTTGAGCTACGTAGCATTGCCGAAAGATTTATTAGAACTAGCAATCTTTTTTGTGCTCCTAACTTTTCACCATAAAAGCAGAAAGTAAATCCCTACAGATCTACTTATCCAATTCTCCAACGAGAAATTGGGTCACACGTCCACAAATTAAAGTTCCGAACTCATGTCAATCATAGCCTAAGTCAAAGTAACCTCACTCCCAGGAGGAAGTCTTCTCATGGTTTACACCTTCCTCAATGGTGCGACTTTTCGGTATCTAACAAGCCTTATGCCTCAAAAAGAGACTATACAAAGCGCACATAACTTTAGAATAGTTTCATGTCATAATAGAAAGTCAACAAAATCCTAGAAATGGTTAATCCTCAAAGACTTTGTCTTAAACTGCGCAACATTGATCCACTTTTTTAAAAGTAGGGGAATAGAGAGCCTTTAGTATTATCCTAGGCTCTTTATTATCTTGCAGAGTAATCATGAATATTTCTTTCTTAATCATCCAGTGATGACGTGGAAAATTTTCACATTCGCTACCACGCAACTAAAAATATAGAGTATTCTTCTCTAATGGAGTAATCCACTAGTAGACATATTGCTCTCACTGTCCCTAGGATATTGGAAATTTCTTTCCATTCTCAACTAGGCTACATAAAGTGCTATACTTAGAATTCTCTATCGTATAGAGTTCCAAAACTCTATTCACGTCACATTTACTAAGAAAATTTTATGTGACTTAGTTACACTATCACAAAGCTGCTTACCTATAAGCATATGATCCGGAGGGTTTACATGACAGCATACAATAATACGCCACATGGCCCGAAGGGTTTACATGACAACATACAATAATGCGCCACATGACCCTAAGTGTCTACAAGACAACATACAATAATGCGTCATAGAACTCTAGGTCTTAACTTCGCAATCTTATGAGAAGTAAAATAAAGATAAGTTGCTTGATAGTTATAGATTGCCCACAAATGGCTTTCTGCTAACTCATTACTTAAATGGAGTGTAAAATTTGATATGGAGGGCACTTAGTTAAGGATATAGGCAACAAACTAAAGTACAATTCCCAATTGGGAAACATTTTGCACCATCATCCACCTAACATAAACAATACTTAATTCCTTATCTCTATTACGCCATTGTGTTGCTGAGTATTAGGAATAATCAATTTTCTAAGCATCCATTTCTCTTAACAGAGCTTTCTAAAAAAAACAACTCAAATAGATACTCGTCGCCTTGGTCAAAACTAAAAGTACGAAAGCTCTTATCTAATTGATCTCGACCTTATATGTGTAATGTCAAAAATCATCTCAAAACTTTTGACTTATGGGAGATCAAATAGTCTTCACTAAGATGTTTATCGTAATCTATAAATGTGTCCAGATTGGGGCTAGCTATCATACCCTTACACATATCCAGTCATAAATATCATAGTGGACTAAATGCGCCAAAACAAATGCTCTTCTGCGGCTTTCTTACTTACTTGTGCGCAACCATTGCGAACAAAGTTACACATTTACATGAGAGCAGGATGTCACAAGCAAGTGGGCCCGAGAGGGCCTACTTAAACCATCAATGTCATCTTCTCATTAATGTGATTAAGTATAATAAGTCACCGGTTTATAACCTATGTCATAAACTAATTCCAATCATCCTAATATGTGAGTTTTCAAAGACAAGTGTAAAGGTTTAAGGCCCAACTAGGTAATGACTCATGACTAATTCATGTTTACTAGATCATAAAAGGATGTCATGGAGATATCAAGTGCGCTTAAGTCGCAAATTTAACTATGAAGTGCTAATCTCCTACATCTTCAAGTCAATTTTATTCTCCATACACTTTACTGCATCTAGTTAAAACATGACGATACTCCTCTTGTTATCTCTATTTCTCGCTTCATAGTTACTTGCAATTAATTCTACTATCCACAAGAAGGAGAGAATAAGCTATCAATCTATGACAACTTTTGAAGTAACTTAAGTGCGAATTAGGCTAAAGAATCTAATTCAACACAATGCTCTCATAAGCGATGCGTCAAATTTTTAGAGTCATAACAACCTTGTTGGCCTTGACCTATGCTATAACTTTTACGCTTAGAGGTAAACGTCATTCAAAAGCGTTAGCCTAGCTAAAGAATCATACAAACAAGCACCTCCTCATGTCTCACACTCAAGTGGGGCTTGTTTGGTTTGAATTTAGGAGATGAGTTTTAGAAAAAAAATTCCAAAAATTTGTTTAGTTTGAAATTTTTCTCAAACAATTTTCAAAATCACTTCTCTCTCTTACACATCAATCAATCATTTTTTCTTTCTCCTCTCTCCTTCTCAATCACTTTTTCTCTCACACATATTTACTCAATTCTTCCAAAATATTAAATCATCCCAAACTCCCACAAAAAAAATTTCTCTCAAAATATATAACCAAACAAACCAAAAAAATTTCTAAAACAACTCTCCCAAATTTTTTTTCAAAAACAACTCTCCCAAAAACAAACCAAACAAGCCCTAAGTGTTCAGACTTAGACAAGTTGGCAATGCTAATAGATTTTGTAGTCACTAGGCGCTAATATTTTCACTTAGTGTTAATAGATTTTGCAGCTTCTAAGCGCTAAGCTTTTAACTTCAAGTAATACTTCAACGCACATTATTATAGTGCGTGAAATTTTGTTCTATCCATTCCAATCAGTTGGGTAGAGGGCAAAACACTGCTCATACTAGCTACTCATCTTACACTTAATGACTAACTCATTTAAGCTCGCATTTCTTGGATGACGTGGCTCTTGAATGTTGCTTTATCCAATGATGCAACATTGTTACAAGTCAAATTACAAAGTCAATCCATGCAGCTCAATAGTCAGGATCATATACAGATCTATTGAGGGCTTACTAATTTTCACAACTCCAAACTCGCCAATCAAAACTACTTAGCATGCCGCTAACCATAGCGCACACATTAGTTTTTATTGCGCCAAACAAGGCAACAAAACCACGGCGATTTTGAGTCATGTTTTCTTACTTTGGCTCAATTAAGGTTTAACCTAAAGTTTCTAAAACTTTCTGCTCATCTAAAGAATAGGATTACATTGTTTACATTTGAACATCTCTATTAAGTTTAGGTTAACTAAATTAACTTTCATAAGCTAAGTCAATTTAGAGAAAAAGATGCGCATTGAGATTAATTTGATTAGCATATTATAATATAATTTTGCCACAAAAAATCTAAATTAAATAGTGACAATATTACACAAGTTGCAGGATCGAAAATCCGTTATACTCGTAATCATCTCTTGCGCCACAAGTGACAATTATCTAAAATTTAATTTAATTCATGCGCAAAACATTAGTTTTCAGGAGTAAATCTACAACGATTTCTCTTAATCGAACAACCTTTCACTAACTATGGCATGTTTAAAGCAAGATAAAATATTAATTTCATATAATAGCATTTTAATGTAAATTTACAAGCAACTCATGCTATATTTCATTTAATAATGGAATAAAACTAATCATGCTTCTTTAATCACAACATATTACAAACTCTAGGCAAAAAACAACAATATACTGTGTTTAATGTTCAAATTATGCCATAACAGAAAGTACATCACTTCTGAAATTTTTATAGAATTTTCTGAAATTAATAAACACACATAAAATCAAAAATAAATATTCCAGAATCTGGAAAAATACAACAATCATACCAGTAAATCGTAAACATTACAGTAGTTTACAGTAAAAATTTCAGCCCCAGAAACTTAGTCATGCAATACCAGAAGCATTTTAAAGCAGAAATAATGAATTATTGTTTCAGAAAAAATATTTATTATTTTCATAAAATTTTGAAAATTTTACAGTAGATAAAAAATTTAATTCTAAGTCCAATAGTACCAACTACGCTTAAAACAAAGCTATAACAAATTACTTATGACTATATAAAGCAATTATGGATTTTTAAAACAAACAAACAGAGTCTTAATCTAGTAGCCAAGCTAGTCAAGCCGACGCGAAAAACGGCGCGAGGCGACTCGGCGCGCGTGTGGGCAAGGAAGAAGGCGCGCGCATGTGAGAAGTGCATCTAGCACGTGCGGGCAGGGAGTGATGCGTGGCGCATGCGTGGGCAGCGCTGACGGCGTTATCTTGCGCATGTAGCTCACATACTGCCTTTCGGGTGTAGACACCTCATTTTTGATCGACCTTAAGACTCAGATGTCATCGTTTAAGCACGCGGTGATCGCGCATGTCTGTGTTCGTTTCGAGTTTCCGGAGTTTTTGGCTGAGTGCCTTGCCTCCGGGCTTTTGAACTCTTTGTGTTTTGGCTCGGTTTGTGGACCAAGCCTTATTGACCTTGCCTGGAGGGAGAGAGAGGTCCGTAGACCACTTTTCCCTCTGGTAGGCTAGTTTCCGGTTTCCGGAGCCTTCGGCCGAGCGCCTCGTCTTGCTTCCCTTTTGGTTTGGTTTTGAACCAAACCTTGTTTTCCCTTCCCTGGAGGGAGGGAGAGGTCTGTAAACCACCTTTTTGTGGTCGTAGACCACTTTTCCCTCTTGGAGATTAGTTTTCGATTTTCGGAGCCTTCGGCCGCGCGCCTTATCTCGGGACCGCTTAACGTTCTCCTCTTGTCCCGGTTTTCGAACCATGCCTTGTTGCCTTGGTCTAGAGGGACACTGAGGTCTGGGAGACCACTTTTTGTGGTCGTAGACCACTTTTCCCTTGTAGACCATTTT